>JAYDZE010575191.1:0-11559 GCA_034509125.1 Monilaria moniliformis
CACCCATGCCTAATAAATGTACAAACCTAACTTTACAAAAAAGGGATAGTCTTTATATTTCATGGCCATAAATGATTTATATTACATTTCATAAAACAAGCAAAAGTTAAATGAATTGCGTGTTGGGTTAGTCCCCCTCCAAATTGAATGAAAAATTAGGTTCATTACCCTCAATAAAAAGAAATTTAAAGAATTACACTCAATAAAAGTATAGTTACAAAATTTAAACTCCATTGTGTAAATCTTGCAACCTCATAAATTTCTTCTAAACTTAACTTTGTAATAATATCATCTTTTAATAAGGAAATAATCTATCCTTTCAATGGACCAATGGTTTCCTCAGAAAAGTAAATATCAATTTCCTTTTAAAAGTAACTTGAATTTGCGTTACATTTTATTTGTCATTGGGTTAATTATGATTTTTTTTATACTTTGCATATATAAGTTAAATGCAATTATGTGGCTACTTGTATTTATTTCTACATGTAAAGCATTATTTTCCACTAGATTTAAATTATATTAAATAATATACTCAAGTTAGTTAGAATTGGGATGTCAAAATAAATAACTTACTTATGAATCTAGAGTTTTGGGGTGTTCACGATAATTTCTAGGATTCATAATTAAATTTGCATTAGACTTAAATGCATTAATTTGTTGGTTTCAACAATTAAATTATGTTGTAATAAATTATCCAACTTCCACCAAATTACTATAAGAATTCATAGTAAGAAATATTGTAAGCAAATATTATAATAGAGAGATTCTAGAAATTTAAATATGACATCCAAATCATTTTTACAGAACATATCAAGACCCATTTTTGTCTGATTTTTTGAAATAATTATGTACCTATAGATATGGGGCAAAAAGGGCTTGACCTAATTGAGATGTGACGTGATTGGTTGTACAATAAATATGGGCAAAGAGGGCTTGAGCTAATAGAGGATGATGAAAGAAATTTTCTTCTTATGATCACCTGTTTGGGAATAATGTAAATTATACTCCATTGTTAATGAATTGAGTAAAGCTTGCAAGTTGGTGTATATGAGTATATGAGCAAATCTCTCTCATGAAAAGTTTGTATTATAGGTAGCTGATATAATTTATTTTTGAATTTTCCGCTGCTTATGGTTTGTGAAAGATTGAATGATTTAACTAATTATAATAATATCGACAAGTATATTAATTGAATGATGCATAGATATAAAACTGATTTATGACCCCAATTTTGTCTGACTTAATTTCTACTTAGCTTATAGTGTAAATAAGTGGTGAAGTCAGGATTTTAACAATGGGGGATTCGAGAAGAAGACAAATTCTAACACCGCCACTGTTAATGCGGGTACTTTTCAGTGTCGGCGCTGCCGGAAGCAGCTGCGGCTTTAGCGGCAGGGGATGTGAGAGAGAGATGGATAATGAGATAGAAAAAAATTAGAGGATGAGTGAGAAAAGTTAGAAATACATGCAATGAATGTCGGTAGAAGCAGCGTTAGTGTCGAAAGAACCGGCAGTTATCCATGAGATCTCTAAAATATGCATATACTTGTAAACTAGCGTTACCATCTTTTACCTTCAAATTTAAAATGTGTATTTTTTATTTTTTATATTCATGAAAAATTATTCAAAAAATAATATTATCAGGAACAATGAATATATATATATATAGGGTTGCATTATAATCAAAACTAGTCTTATATTAATAACTAAGACTTAATATCAACCATTAGATTAAGATATGAACGGACGAGATTACTCTCTCTATAATATCATTATTTTGCTTATACAATGTCATTGTAAGGTTAAAATTTTGTAAAATTAAAATCCAACGTTTCCACGATTATAGGAAATATCCCGAAAATTATGGGATCTCAAATTATATCATTATCGGATAAACGAATATCATTAGCGACATAATAGAATATCATTATTCAGAGACGAATATATCATTGTTCATCAAACATATCATTACGCATATTCCGATTTTTTCCATAAAAATCCGAATCTATAAAATCATTTCCATAAAAATAGCTTTAACTATAACCGATTTTTGCATAAAATTACCCTAATAACCTTCGCCTATTAAAATAATAATAAAATATATGCCATGTGTCATGATTTGTTACCATCAGATCCAAAAGATATGCGGTTGAGATGTGTTCTTAGTTCTGCAATAAAAATGAGTTCTGATTTTATTACGATTCTATTATATATATATATATATTTGGGAGATTGGAAATAATAATTTACAATTTTAAATGAAAATGAAAAATATTAATTTTATGTGGAGTTATTTCATGATTTTCATCTAATGATATTTTTATTGAGATAAAAACAATTATACTATCATTATAATATTTTATAATTAATTACTTATAAGGCATGATTGTTTCTCGAATATTATTATCCTAAAATATCATTTAGACTTAATATAGAAAGCATATCCAAATTCAATAATTTTTTTTTAAAGATATAGGTAAGAAAGACTGGAACTCATAACCCTTAGTATTCTTTTAGACTTACAAAACAGCCAACTGCGCCACCAATAAGATACATACTACTTAGTAATAAGCAGCATGTATTTTATTGGTGGCGCAGTTGGTTGTTTTGTAAAATTTTAAAATTACTGAAATACCCCTATAATTTTCAAAAATTACCGGGGGGCCATGGGCCCCAAGACATAGTGTTTGATCTTACATGCATTTAATATAAACTCTTTCTCATAAAATCCCTTTTTTCTTGTAACGTGTGAACCGTGTGGTTAATATTTTCGAGTGCTATCCCCAAAAAAATCGATGTAGCTTCTTTATTTCCGTTACGGTATTTCATGACATTCTCAATTATATCGCCTTTAAGTAATAAATATATTTAATATTTTTATTTTTAAAGTATCGTCTTAGGCTATTGTTTGTATTTTTCTTGAATATTGTGTTTTAGCCGTTTCTCATTGAAATTTCAAGGGTAGACAAGGATCATGCATGGTACAAGAAGCTCCTAAAGTTTCAAATAAGAACATGCGGTGCTCACAATTTATTTTTGGTTAGCATTATTTGGTAATATATTTGGTATGGGCATCATCACTCATGCATGGGCTTATAGGATTTCTTCAAGGCTTTAATTCATTATCGGGATCTCCAAAAATTACTATGTTAGATAAAGCAAGATATGTATATGAATCAACTCCAATTACATTTAATTATCTATAAACAAAATTTGACGTACCACATTGCTTAGCAAAAGATTTATGAATAGATGGAAATTAGGTAATTGATTCATAGGTTAGCATCCTAAATAAGGAAATTATTATAGAAGGCAAAGATTCTTGGATGACAACATACAATTGGTTCAAGATAATTAATGAGGTAGCCAATATAGGAATACAAGTAAATTAATTGTTTGATGTAGTATTTGGGTTAAGTTGGGTAATGAATTGATATGACTATGGATATGAAAGCCTTTGATATATATACATAACAAAATTTAAAGTTAAAGTTAGGTATACGTCCTCTATTGTTAGATTTGATCACGTGAATTGATGTAATAAACTACACGAGATTGTGTGTTTACTAGCAATAGCTTGTAAGAGGAATTGCCTTTATAAATAGGGTGCCGGGTTCTCTTCTCATCCACCCTCACCACTAACTAGCGTACTCTCTTCCATTCTCTCACTCTCTACTTCTCTCTCTTCCATTCTATCACTCTCTCTCTCTTTACATCACTCTCTCGCCACAGCTCTCCCTTCCATTCTCTCACTCTCTCTCACACACACACTCTAGACAATCAAGATGGATCGTGTGTTCATTTCCTTGGTTGCCTGTCTAATTGTCCTAGCTGCTCAGAGAGTAAGCTGCTACGAGAGCGTTCGATTCACTGAAGTCGCCAACGCAATTGAAAGGAGAGCAGGTGCCCTATCATCATACGATTCATATGTTTATTTTCCCAATATTTTTCATTTAAACAAATATTAATATATGAATCGTCCGTTTCAGTCTGTATGGACGGGTCACCGGGCGGCTACTGTTACTCGGCCGGAGCTGGAGCCGGGGCCAAAAATTGGCTCCTGTATCTCCAGGTTACAATTTAACCTTATTTATTTTGTAAAATTATTCTTCTCTTTTTACCTTTTGGAATATGTCTCATTTCCTATATATAGGGAGGCGGATGGTGTGAAGACATCAATTCATGCCATAACGCGTTGAATTCCAGTGGGAGTAGCAAAGACGACCAAGTCCAATATTTCACTGGGATTCTTAGCCCAGACAAACTCATAAACCCAGGTATCTCACACACACACTTATTAATTAATTAGCATACAAATTAACTATATTTATACATGGTTATCATTTCCAGATTTCTACAACTGGAACAGAATCTTTGTGGTATACTGTGACCAGTCATCATTTCTCGGAGACACAGAGAAAGATGGTCCAGTAAGTTATTTTCTACAAAATTGAAACTAATTACTTCATTTAATTAAGATAAATAAACTAATTCATGTTGTATTCAGGGATACAAGTTCCAGTTTAGAGGGTCCAGAATTTTTGATGCTGTAGTGGAGGACCTTCTAGCCAAAGGAATGGGCGATGGAGAGAATGTAGATAAATGAATTCCTCTATTTGATTTTTTGATAATGCAATATCATTTAATAACTACGATGCTGTATATTTGTTTGCAGGCAATTCTCTCCGGCAGATCGGCTGGGGCCCTAGCAACGATACTACACTGTGACGGCTTTCGAGCACGTCTTCCTGGTGTCGGCAGGGTGAAATGCCTCTCGGATGCCGGATTTTTCATCCGGGCGTGAGTATCTCAACTAATGCACTAGTTTTTTTCTTCTATGTTACCTTTATCTATAATTTTTGTCGTGTTTTTTTTTAACAGTAAAAATGTCCCTAATGCGAACTTTAGGGAGCATTCTTTTGCCTCCACCATCATGTTCCATGTATGTATCACTTCTTTGTACGCATTAATTGAAGCAATTTGATATTTTTCCTATAATGCTGCTGCCATAAATTAACATCCATTCATAATCTTATATTGTAGAACATATCCAGCCTATTGCCAGTCAAATGCACAGAAAAAATAGATCCGAGTTTGGTAAGTGACCTCATATGATTAGTATTAAGTAAAATAAAATGAAAATTTGGTTATTAACTATATATGTTACAAAACTCTTTGTAGTGTCTCTTTCCCGAATATCTTGTGGGAGACATACAAACTCCACTGTTTCTATTGAACACTGCATTTGATTACTTTCAGGTACATTCCTTAGTCATATTAGACACACACTGTGCAATTATTTCATTTCGAGTCGAACTTTTCATTATATAAACTATGAATAGTTGAATTTGTTGAAATAGTTAGCTTATCATGGCCGGCTAATTACACGTACTAATGTTTCTATTAAACGTACTGATTAATGTTTCTGACAGCTGATAATTGTAGAGTTATAATTTGTTTGTACAAATGGTCTTTCTAATGTTTAAAATGTTGTTCTAGATTGAAGTGCGTTTGGTACCTCCAACATCTCGTTGTTGGGGAAGATGGGATTCGTGCGTGACCCATATGGGCAGTACCAATTGTACAACTGCAGATAATCAACTGATAAGTGGTATCCAACTTAATTTACTTTTAGTATAAGAAGCTTGAATTAATATCATTATTAGATGAGACTAATCAAGTTATTGCCTTTTGGAAACAGATTTTGGGGATGCATTTTTCAAAGCTGTTAGAGGAATCCCCAATAATCCTTCAAGAGGCATGTTAATAAACGCATGCTACACTCACTCAGTTGCATATAATGAGCACTTTTGGTCACCCAATTCCACGGTCAAATTGGGAAATTTGGTGAGTTTGAATTACTTATTAATACAAAATAATGCTAATTATTGAGCATTTCATATTTTAATATTAATGTATAGAAAAATGTTGATTTGTTTGTTTCTTTAATGCTTACCAATTCCCTTTCAAAATTTGCAGACCATACAGGAGGCCTTTGCCAATTGGTATTTCGATAGAAATCCAGTTAGATTGATTACTTGTAATAGATTTTTAGAGGATTGTGGAAAATAATACTTTATAATCCAGTATATTATTGAAGTATGTAATAGTCAATTATCTATAATTTAATAGTTGATTAGTTTTATCCTGAATTTTTTATGATATCAATTTTCACTGTTGTAGTCTAAACTTATTTAGTTGTGCGACTTTTGTCCATTGTGTATGGGTTGTTAAATTAATAAATATAGTCATAAATAATTGTTTAAATTAATAAATATAGTCATAAATAATATGGCTCCCTTTTTACGAAAAGAAGATACAAAAAAAACTAGACTGATATTAATATTTCGTAGCTTTGGTTTGTTTGGTTTATTTCTTCATTGTTAATCTTTATAATATTTTTTTCATATATACTAATTCTTAGTTTCAAATCAGACTCTCAATTTTCTTGATCCGGTCCTAGACTTGCACGAACTCTGCAGTGCGTTAGCCATCTTCCCAATGTATTCGTCATATATAATGCATAAGTCACGTGAAGTTGCTTCATCAACAAGTGTTTGGATGCAATCCGAATCAAGAGATGCATAAACTTTGCAGCATTCGTTGTTTACGGGTACGCCATTAGGAGGGAAGCAAAAAGAATCTAAAATCGATTCGCAACCAGGAATGGCCTTTAACTGTTGATAGCATGCATCGTTATATCCGTTCCACTGTTTCAGTTGTTGATCCAATGTGCTTGTTGCTCCACCGATAAAGAGAAAAATAATGAGCTGCATCCAAATCATGCTATTCGGTACACGCATCATGGTTTTATATCTAAAAATATTTTGTTTTTGATGTTTTCTAATTTGAAACATTGGGTTGTGGTGATGAGTTCTTATACCATAAAGCTAGAGGGTGTTACCATTCAATTTAATGATATCAATTGAAACATATGTGAGTATTCAATTAAGGTTGACCGAAATTAGTAGCCCAATTCAAAACGTTTAATTCGACTTTCATTTATGCAAACATTTTTTTTAGTTCATGAGTTCCGGCATTTGTTATTTGGGTGGACGATTGGAGGCGTCAACCGTGCACTTCCAAGCAAAGCTAGGAATTTCGTCGAGCACTTAGCGTGCGTCAACTAGGCAGGGCTTGTTTATAGGGACGGGACTTTCTTCGAACACCTGCCGGCGACTCTCAGTGATGAATTGCTGGACAGTTAACAACCCATAGACAATGGACAAGAAGTTTACATGAAAACAGTGAAAACTGTCTACATCAAGGATTAATTTCTATGTAATTAATTATTCTGTACGTCATTTAATCTGGATCCACAATTAATTATATATAGTGTATTGTTCGTGTTAATTAGAGGGAGGGTTTTAAATTTTTAATCTCTAAAAATATATAGAAGATTAAGATTCCATATTGTGCGACATAACAAATATTTAATTACAATATTTTGACTATCTAACAAATATTCCATATCTAAAAATGTTTTTTGGTTGTTGTTGTTGTTAAAATACTAGGCAACAAAAAAGAGGCAAAACATATCATGAGATCTCTGTATTTTGTTGTAGCCTATATAAGGCTGTTCTGATGTTTCAATAAGGAAAAAATAAAATAAAAAATCTATCTTTCTTTCTCAATAACCGATCTTGGCCTTCTCTCTTTGCCTAAAGTCTTCTATCTATTTTCCTCCCAATTCTGGAGTTTGAAAGCACTCGAAGCTTTACCTATCCTTCGTTCGTTATTTAGAGCGTATCAAATGCTGCTTTCATTGATGTCAACCAATTCGTTCCTTGATACCGAACTCACTCGATGCGGTGGACTCGCGCGTGAATGCGTTGAACCAATCGTCATTCAGATGCAGCAAGATTTTTATTATTTTATTTTAATTTTTTTAGTTATTTTTTCATCAATTAATTTCATGTATTTTACATCAAAACCGTATCCAAACAACTTTAAGCTCCTCATCGTTCCTTGCGAAGTGCAAAGTGCGCCCATTTTAGTTCACGAACTAAAAACAATAATAAATAAATAAAAAAAAAAACAAATGCAATCACTCATGAACTAAAAATATATAAAATTAAATGTTTGCATAAATGAAACTCGGATAAAACGTTTTGAATTGGGGTACCAATTTGAGTCGGCCTTAATTAAATACTGAAATATATTTCAATTGATATCATTTAATTGAATGGTAACACCCTCTAGCTTTATGGTATAAAAAGGCATCACCACAACCTCATGTTTCATTTGTCTCTCTCTCTCTACTTCTCTCTGTTCCATTGTCTCTCTCTCTCTCTCTCTAGCTGACAAGACTTAATTAATTGTGTGTCATTTTCTTTAGTACCGTTATTTGTGTATCATGAATGAAATGAGGTACGTACCTCGATATTTGTTCTAAAAAATCTTGGAATGCATCCAAAATTAGAGTATCTTTCATTTTCATGGACTTTTTAAAAGTTATTGCACTTTCCCCAACTATTCCTTGCGTATTTCTATTTTAGGAAAGCCATAATTAACGGATGCAGGGGTTAAATTGAATACTTGACGTGACATGCACCTAACCAAACAAAAGATTCAAATTTAATTTAGTTTTCGTTTCTAGATTTGGGATATATCTATAACATTGCTGTCAATAAGCCTCAAGGGCTTTATTGTGAATACATTTATTAGGGGAAAAAATAATTATTCGTTGAACGAAGTAATTGATCTTCATTAACCTGCTGAATCGAAAGATTGGACATTCTCGTTCAATTTGAACAAATATTACTCGTTGTTCGAGGGTGCATTTCTATTCATTTAGTTTTCTTAGGAAAATCCACTAATTGATTTCTATTTTTTATTGTACTTTTCGAGAAGGCCACAGGGGAAACTTAAATACGTTAATGTGACACCTGACAAACCCTATCACAAATTAAGTGTAACGCAAAAATCGACCGAAATAATAATTCTAAGATCCAAAATTCTTTTAAAAATCTTATCGAGGCAAAATGAAGTATCACAGTCCTGCATTAAAGTTTGATGTAATGAACTAAATTAACTCAAAAGAAAAGTTTGATGTTAATGAAGTAATGTTGAATTATAGGGTAAGGGAACGTTGTTTTGGCATGCTAGATTCCTGAATAAATTGCACATAACATAACGTTAGGACCTATTTATTTATCACAATAAACATTAGGGGTACCTTGCTATTTAACCCTTTGGATGTATTTATTTTCGTTATTCAGTTAATAGTCAGAGTTACAATTTTTTTCATAACTCAAAAAGTTTGTACACATATCATTAATTCTGATTTCCTGAAAAAAAAATTATTTATTACAATAGCAAGAAAGGTGAAATGAACTTTTAAAATATTTATTTCATGCTTACTAACTCTTAGTTTCAACTCAAGACTCAAAATTTTCTTACACCTTAGACTTGCACACACCCTGCAGGTTGTTAGCCATCCTCTCAATGTATTCGTCATATATAACACAAAAGTCACGGGCAGTTGCTTCGTCAGCAAGTTTTTTGATGCAATTCGAATCAAGAGATGCATAAACCTTGCAGCAATTTTTGGTTACAGGTCTGTTATTCGGAGGGAAGCACAAAGAATATAAAATCGAATCGAAGCAATAAGGAATGGGCTTTAATTCTTTATAGCATGCATCATTATATCCTTCCCACCCATCAAGTTCTTGATTCATTGTGGCCGTTACTCCACCAATAACTAGGAAACTAATGAGCTGCATCCGAATCATGCTATTCGATATACGCATCATGGTTTTATATCTATAAATATTTTGTTTTTAGTGTTTTTCTAATATGAAAAATGGGGTTGTGGTGATGAGTTCTTATACCATAAAGCTAGAGGGTGTTACCATTCAATTAAATGATATCAATTGAAACATATGTGTGTTTAATAAAGGTCCACTGAAATTGGTAGCCCAATTAAAGACATTTTGTTCGACTTTCATTTATGCAAATATTTATTTTTATTTTTTTAGATCATGAGTACCTTGCATTTGTTATTTTGGTGGATATTGGTTAAATTCTAATTTCAGTGGAATTATTTATAGAGGACAGGTGACTTCCACACTTGAAAATTAAATGTGACACACTAGGGTCTAAACTATAGGTGGGTCGGTACGGTATATTGTACCGAAACTGTCATACCGTATACCGTACTGTAAATGCCGATATGAGTAAATACCATACTGTTACCTTACCGAATTTTTTGGTATACCGAAATTTTGGTATGCAGAATTTTCAATACGGATACTGTACCGTATTTTCGGTATGCCATACTGAAATCCGGTATACCGTGAATTACGGGTATACCGAATTTCGGTAAGGCATACCGTCGTACCGAAATTCATACCGTTACTGTACCGTAACCTTCCGATGTAGTATCATACCTTACTAAAATTTACGGTATACCGAAATTTCGATATTTTTCCCCACCCCTAGTCTAAACTACTTAAACAATATAAACAAGTCCCTCCGCCGCACCATTAGACATATTGCCAACCATCTTCTATCGGAGCATCGAACTAATGAATTCAGACCAATTGAATTAGTTTTTTCGGACTAATAATTTTAGGGGGCATGCTCCCGCACATGTGCACACATAGGGAGCGTGGGTCAAACCCGATATAGACCCGGGTTTGACCCGGCCGACCCCGTCATTTAAAAAATAGTAAATTTTATCTTGAACCCCAATACTCCATTAGTCATGCATCAAACAATTAATTTACTTGGATTCCCATATCTATAAATTCTCTTAATTATTTTGAACCATTTATATAATATTTTTCTCATTTACGATGCTAGATTAATCTTATCTTAAGCTTAGATATTTTTTACATATGCAACTTATCTAAGCTTAGGATAAGATTAGGCTAGCATCATAAACGAGGAAACTATTATGGCACTAGTTCAATATAATTAAAAGAATTTGTAAATATGGGAATCCAAGTAAATTAATTCATGGCTACAATGGGGCCGCGGCGAATGTGGCTGCACTACAGGGGTGAGGAGGGGAGGGGTGCCCGGTGCGGAGGCCATGAATGGGGCAGAATGTCTAGCGGCCGCAAATGATTTTCTTAATCATTTTTGTATATAAAAAAAGTGTATTCAATTTGTCAAAAAAAAAAAAGAAAAGAAGGCAAAATAGCCTATTGATGCTTGTTGAATTGTGTGACAATAAGCACCAAATGAATTTAAACTTTGTAAAAAGTACAAAATAGTTATAAAATGATGAATATTGATGTTACACCCAAAATATATTCCTAATTTATTTTTGGAGAAAACTTGTATATGGATTTTTAGATTTTTATAATACTTCAATTTTAGTACAAGTTTTTATTTCTACATCAACAATTAGTTGTTTTTGTTAGCCAAGAAACAAGTAGACAAGTCAATTGGTTAGATTTTATTATTATACCGGATCTGCCAAATGATGCACCGTCACAGTACTATCAATTATATTCTCGGATTAATTAATTTGGATGATTCTTTAATTTAATTCTTTCTTGAGGCAAATATTACATGCAAACATATAATTAAGAAGATTTATGATAATTG
>JAYDZE010575202.1:0-11559 GCA_034509125.1 Monilaria moniliformis
CCTACAGAACCTGGAAAAAAGACATACACACTATATTTTATGTGTGATTCTTATCTAGGTTGTGATCAAGAGTATAACTTCACTGTGGATGTCAAGGAAGCAGGAGCTCTTGAAGATGATGAATAGATGATGGTTCCCCTGTTGGACAATGTGTCTTACAGTAAGCCCTCGATTTTTTCCTCGTTTTATTACCCTGTTGCATATACACTTGTGGTCAGTAATATCTAATTTGAAAATCTGCATTCTCTTATCAATTGCTCTGTAATGGTACTGAATATGTTGAAAAGATAACAACATTGGACAACAACCCTGTGAAAAATCTCTTCTCTTTAACTTGTACGTTGACCAATCCTGTCATGCTGCTTATAGAAAGTCGAAATCTGAGACTTAGTTTCATATGTTTCTTAGTGAGTATGCTAGTAATTTAACTACATTAACAGAATACCAACATCTCTTAATTCTTCGTTATGTTCTTCAGAGTTCATTGTGGTGCATATCGTACGGCTAGATGGTGATGGAACTGCAGCCTGCTGTTGGGAGTCCCTGAAACTCTGCGTCTAGCTTCTGCATTTTGTTGTATGTTTGAACTCGTATAAGCAAACATCTATGTATCATTCGGCTTCTCCTTGTGTTCTGTAACAACTACTGATCTGCTCGCTGTTTTGTGGCCTAGCCACGAGAGATATTACTATTTTGACTATTGTTAACCAAGCTAGGAATCTATGCTACAGTCTAGTCTAGATGAAATAGTCTCACTATCATAAATAGAGCAGTTTTTTCATACCTCTCTTCATTGCCTTCCCCTTCCTCTCGTCATTGCCTTTGTCATTTTCCAATTGCGGTATGACAAGCCAAGGCTCCCTGAAACTAGGGTGGGGGTAATCCATAAAGATTATAACAATTGCCTTATATACTCTCTGTGGATGGAGGTAGTATATAATAGGGGTGATTGTCCTAAATACATGAATTTTTACTCAATTTTGTTTTTCACATGAACTTTGAATACATAAACTTTCAATTGTATTGATTTCTCATGAGTGTTTGAAAAATTGATAATCATATGAAAATGACAATCGTATGAAAAATTAGAACATTGAAAATTTGGTTATTTAGAGGTAAGTTTATGTACAAATGGCCAAAGTTTGTGTATTTTCACATTATATATATAAATTCAATCATGTTTGGTCCTTATGTTGAACCTACAGTAGTAACCAACCATTAGTTTTTATAAAGATGCTGAATTTTACAGCCAAGTATGATGCATATATTGACATAGCAAGTATACCAAAAATGAAGTTTGTATAATAACTCCTTGATGTATACTTGACTCATTTATATTCATTATGGATATTTTGAATTTTAAAAAATAATGAAAACATACAAAATAAATAACTCCCAGGTATTGCGTCTATGGTAATACAAGAAAATTCCTGACTTGTGCCTGAGCGATGGTTATGAGCAATTTATTACATGTACCTTTTATATCATTGTGCATATTATTGGTCCAGGTTGTTTGATTCCCAGGAGAGAGACAGAGAGAGAGACAGATTTGTGGTTCATGTGTTCTCAGTTCATTCTTCTTGTGTTTTATCTTTTATGTTATGTGTGCATGTGTCTATTTTCACGTGAACATTTTTTTTAAGACCATGGTTCATCGAGGAATCTTAAGTCGTTGTGCCGGTAACAATTCACAGGTCTGGCTCTCCCAATCTTAGTTATCAAGATTTAGTAGCCAAATTTACTATCATCTACTTATGGTTTTCATTATTATCAACGAAATCTAGGATCACTTACCTATCTTGATCTTTTCTTTTCAGGTGTCTTCCCCGGCTCTCACAAGATCTCGAACGGTTTAAGGATCGTAACTTATATGTAAAGTACGTAGAGGAAGCGACAGATAGTGGTTCGTCAGCGGAGTTGCATCTTTAGGCTGCACATGGGGTTTAGCAGATGTAAAGGGAAATTGGGAAAAATCTGGGAAGGGAAGGCCTCAGGATAAATCATTATCTGATCTAGACACACCACGTGATAATGCGAATTCGTGTTTTTAACTTCGCAAAGTGTTAGAAAACAAACTTATATTATTTTTATTGATTTTTTTAATACTTTTTGATGTCTATATATTTTGGATTTTGAAACAATATGTTAATATAAAATTGATGTAATCATTTAAAAAATGAACAGGGTCAATTTTACTATGACTCATTTTTTTTGCCATGTATTAAATATATCAAAATACTTAACATGTAAGCTTGTGAATGAAGCAACAAGACTATAAATGGATCTAAATTTACGAAGCCTACACAAAGCTCGTGTATTGAGTTGTGTTGTTCTGATCATATTACTGCATATTAGATAATAGTTAAAAGTTTCTCATCTTCGAGATTCAGCCTTTTCTTCCTTCGATTCGTCCCCTAAAAAATTAAAAAATATCGTCTTCTATCTTCACTTGAACATTCATCAATTGTTTGCCTTTTTAAAATAATTATAAATTTTTAAACCTACGCCTATAGTATAATCAATTAATTTGATCCAAAACTAAAAACAAGCATGCAGACCATAGAAAGTAGAGTCTAAGAAGTTGGGAGGCTATATATTTAAAGGTTTCTCATCTTCGAGATTCAGCTCTTTGTCGCTTCAGTTCGTCCCTAAAAAAATAATATTCTCATCTTTTGTCTTCATTTGAAAATCCATCAATTGTTTGCCTTTTTAAAATAATTTTAAATTTTTGAATAATTTTTTTACAACTAAGCCTATAGTATAACTAATTAATTTGGTCCCAAACTAAAAACAACCATGTAGACTAAAGAAAATAGAGTAAAAAAAGTTGGGAGGCTATTTGAATTATAAATTCTGCATCTACGATTAATTTATATCCTCACTAAAAGATTTATCAAATCTAAACCTTCTCTTTTTTGGATTAATTAATAATTGCTTTTTTATAATAAGCATTATACAATGGCTTCTTTTAGCCGCAGCACTTGAATATATTCTCTCCATCCCATATAAGATGACATACTTTTATTTTTATTTTGTCCCAACAAAGATATACATTTCCATATTTGACAAAAAAATTACATCCTAAATAATTTTTTCTCTTTTATCATTAATACATCTACAACTTTTTCTTTCATATTATTAGTTTATCTCACATCATTAATACATTCAATAATTTATTCTCTCTTTATTTAACACCTTAAATAAAAACTCCTAAAATCTCGTGCAATCTACCAAATGTATCATCTTTATGGGACAGAGGGAGTATAATAACAAACATTGTAAGAATTACACGTATATTTAAACAATTCCTTAATTTTCCATCGTATTTTTTTAAGAATAATTTTCCATTGCATTAGTAGCTAGTAGGTGCAACTATTTTTTTTTTTCTTAAAAAGAATACAATAATCGAAAAAGAAAGACAAGAAAAAATTGATGGTTGTTACTTTTGTGTAAACATTCTAATATATTATGGAGGTGCTACATGTGGTCGTTACCAATAAATAAATAAATAAACTTCCAATCAAAAAGGTAAAATTGAAAATTCGTTTATAAGTAATGTATGCATTACTTTATTATCTTTTTACTTATAAAGCCACTCATCACATATAAAAATAAACAAAATAAAACCAGGTAGCAGCTACAGCTTTATGTGCGTGGACCTCACTATTCATCACCAACAATCATTATGCATGAAATTTATTTATTTTTTCGAATTTATTTGGCGGAGACTTTTAATTTAATTTAATTTTATTTTTAAACCTATTTTAAGTGGGATTTTTTTTTTCATTCAAATTGTCTTTGAATTTTGATGAAGTGTGACACAAGATTAAATTTCCATTGAAATTTAATTTATCCAATCATTAAAATGAATACTGTGTGTATTATAATTCGTAGATGCTTTTACGCGATGTAAACTTATGTTTATTATTTACTCGCTAAAACATTCATATCCTGCTTATGGATAAATGATGTGTGTGATTACATCCAATATTATTAACCCTGGATGAATATATGTCTTTGGTTCAATTTTCATTAAGGTGGGTGCATTTTTTCCAATTTATTTAGATAAAAAACTAGTCTTTGTATTAGTGTTCTTGATGATTTCCAATCACTTAGAAGCCGACATGTCGAGCGTAACACAATCGAACTTAAACCCTAATTGTCAGCCACATTTTAGCAACGCTTTATGCGTGTGACATGCCACACCTACTTAAAAAATTTTGATATTATTAATTTTACAACAAATGAAAAGATAGTAACATCGTCATGATATTTTAGAAATCTTATTAAAATACGTAAAATTTGTGCAATAATTGAAATGAACTCTATAAATAAATAAAGGTGCTACAATACATCTAATTTATAGTCGAAGATGCACGTGGCCTCTGTTTGTTTGGATATATCATAATCAAAAGAAACAAATATTTATCGGAAAGAATAAGATGCCTCCTTTTCCCCCTTCTCTTCCTCTTACACTTTTTTTGACTGGTCAGTCAGGCTCTCATAATTATCACACCCATACACGCCCCCTCTCTCTCTCCTCTCTCTGTCTCTCTCTCTCAACTTTTACTTTGTGTTTAGGTATAATTTGAATCCAATCGAATGTGTCTTTTTTCAAACGTATTTTTTACGAAGTGTATTGGATTTATTTATAATGATAATAAGTTTGGTGTGACGAATGCAGGGTTGATATATATAGTATGAAAGAGATTAATGTTTAAGTGGTGAGTTCCAGTATATACAATGATGATGATGCTCATGATATTATTTAACAATCACGTACCATAGATGATTCCTTTTAAATAAAGAGTGCCATATATAATATGATTGAAAAACTCAAATTACAATGACAAATTGAGCAAAATTAACGTGTTTAAGTATTTTGCCTACTACAAATCTGAAAATGAAGAATGTAAATGAAATAAAATAAATCCTACCGGTATGACTGTTATGCAGAAATGGAATGAGAATGAAATGATGATTTGTTGCGTCTATTTCCAATTCTATAGTCGGTATAGTTTTTACAATAAGAATGATCTTTTTCGAAAGAATGTCTATTTCCATGAACATAAAAT
The DNA here is from genome assembly GCA_034509125.1 of Monilaria moniliformis. Lineage (NCBI taxonomy): Eukaryota > Viridiplantae > Streptophyta > Magnoliopsida > Caryophyllales > Aizoaceae > Monilaria > Monilaria moniliformis. The sequence continues at coordinate 5,076 of JAYDZE010575202.1, forward strand.
TACACATCCCTCTTATCCCCATGATATTTCTCATTCCCATGAATATGAAATTATTCAAAAATAATTATTCTTATTTATTTTTTATTTTGACAAAACAACAATAATAATAATAATTATTATTATATAAATAGTAACAAAATAATAATAATATAATTAGATAATAATAATAAAATAAATTTTAGAATAATAATGGTAATAATAATATTAATATGATAGCTACAATTATGCTAAGTAATAATATCAACTAATTAAAATAAACTAATAGTAATGATAAGATTCTTGTTTGAAATTATAATTTTTATTATACTATATTATTATTATTATTATATTAATTTTATTTCAATGCTACTCTATTACGTCCTTGTAGGTACCAACCATTGGAATGTTTATTTCATTCCATTATGTTCCATTCTCATCTAAATCCATTCCTGCATACGAGCCATTACCTAACTTTTTCTTGAATCATCATTATTGTTAGGTGTCGTAGTGCATATTTTAGTCGGCATTTTAAATTGTGCTAATTGTGTGCAAGTTGTGATTCACCAAGGCACTAAAACCCTAGCCGTTTCCATTCCCACACCACCACTTTCTGATCTGGATCTGCCCTGTGCCGCCGCCTCTCTATCTAGATCTATATTTTCATAGTAATTTTTGTATATATTAATGTTGTAGGAAGTTTTTATATAGTTCAAATCTATGAAATTCCGCATACGTTCAATTTGTTTGATCCTCTACTCAACATTTTCTGCATTCGTTCACTTTGTTTTAAAATTGGTGGATCTTTGTTGTTTCTTCAAATTTTGTTGATGCTTGGCTGGAATCATGGTTCTTGCCATTATGTGTATGTCATTTTAGAGCTTTGTTGGTACGATGGTATGAACAGGGTGAATTCATATCAATGCATACCAAATATATTTTTGGAATAAAATTTCTTGCTTTAGATTTTTTTTAAGCTTTTATTTGGTAAGCATGGTATGAATTGACCGAATTTATACCGGGCTTACAAGACTTGCGCGCGGCCAGCCTTAGCACTGTCCGCGCAGGTTTGGTAAGCATGGTATGAATTGGCCGAATTCATAACGGGCTTACCATACCTGCGTGCGACCAGCTTACCAAACCTGCGCACCACCGTTGTGCTAAGGCTGGCCGCATGCAAATTTGGTGGTATGAACATGCTGAATTCATACCATACCTATCAAACTTGTATGGTGTGAATTCAAACCACGCATATCAAATCATATAAGTTCAATATGCATGGTATTAGTTCAGTCTGTTCATGTCTTGCATACCAAACTTGGATGCAAGTTTGGTATGTAATGTGTGAGTTGATCAATTCATATCATAAATTTAAAGTTTTGGCATTGCGCAGTGGTAGCGGCAGGTGGCGCCAGAAGGGGCAGCTGACAGCGGCGGGGCGATGTTGGCGATAGTAGGATAATGTTGAAAAAAAGATAAAAAAAAAAATTAGAGAGAGAATATACCCAAGTGAGAGATAAGAGAAATATAGAGATAAATAAGCTGAAAGACATTTTCGTCCAAAAATTTAAAAATCGACTATATTTTAATTTTTCTAAATTTATGGCTAACTATTAGTTTTGACTATTTTAATAGAATAGTTTAGAAATAACCTCTTTTAGATTATTACTTGTTTCATGTTTTAGAATGCAGCAAGCTCACGAACCAACACTATGTTTAAACAAATAATTCTTGTAAATCATATGTGCTTAAAGACATGCAAGATAACGTTATTTACAGTTAATAGAGCAAAGTTTTGACGTTTGGTTATATAACATTGGTAATTATGAAAACTACTTATCTTGTTATCGTATGAAAATTTGTGGACATAATTATATAATTATAGAAAATATATTCATTTATTGTATAAATATGCATTAAACATAAAGAATAAAGTTCGCCAAGCTGCTGTGGCGGCGATGACACTATTGCACGAACAAGTACACAATTTCACGAACTTGTTCATGTATTTATATATTCACCAATACATAAACACATGATAACAGTGATTAATTTTTAATTATACAATTGAGGCTAATTTTTTATCTAGATCATGCACGTATTACATACATATACAAAATAAATATTTTAAAACAATTGTTAATCTAGATTTACTAATATAAACTCAAATGTAGAATTACAAGTTGCCAGTTACACAAAGTCGGTGGTTTTGAAAAGAATTCAAAGCAAGTGGCCCCCGCATTTTATGAGCCGAAACTCATTTATGGCTCCCTTTACTCACACAACACGCAGTGGTGACTGAGGCTGCTGCTCTGCTGCTTCTCCTGCTGCTTTCCAACGTCTCTCTGCCTCTTGGCTCTGATAATTCAATTCCACTATCTCTCTCATCTATAACAAACTTCTAATGCGATGAGATAACCATTACACCAATCCAAATATCCTCGCCTCAATGCCTCGCCAGCAGAAGCTTACATTTCTCGTAATTCACTAACGCAAATATGCATACACCCGTCTGTATCTTGATATAGGAAAGAAAAAAAGAGAGCCATTTACCGTCTGAAGAATTTCAGGTCTGCACTTTTGATAAAGGCACCCCAAAATTCACGTGCCCTCTTTCCTAACAGAATTCATTATTTATATTATATAGCTCAACTTCTTGGATATACTGAGCAACTCCCATTTCTCAAAGTTTGCATCTTTTTGCGGAAGAAAGGCGGTTTCTTCATTTCATTTTCTGAGATGTGGTGGCTGGCGGCTGTGGCGGTGGTGGCGGGATTGATGGTTAGGGGTGGTTGTGGCTTCCCGGAGGAGGATCTAGTGGTGAAATTGCCAGGTCAGCCGCCGGTGAAGTTCAGGCAGTATGCAGGCTATGTCGACGTGGACGTCAAAAATGGGAGGAGTTTGTTTTACTATTTTGTGGAAGCTGCTGATGACCCTGATCACAAGCCCTTAACTTTATGGCTCAATGGAGGTACATTTTGCATTTATATCTCTAATTTTATAAATTTTTGCAATTCTCAAATTGTCATGTTTGCAGGACTGAATATGTTAGTATTTTCCCTTATTTTCCAGTTCTGTTTTATTGAAATCTTGAGTTGAAGATGATGAGTTGAGTTCATGTTTCCATTAGTTTTGACAAATGGGAAATCGAAAATGGCTGTCTGTCCTTTATAGTGAGAGAAGGAGTTTTGGTTGATAGACAAACTGTGCTTATTCTTAGCTATGAACTATACACCACTCACAATGAAGCACTTATACCGGTGCACTGTGTGTGTGTGTGTGTTTTTATTTTCACCACACCATAGGAGTGTGTCTGATTGTGTGTTCATTCTTGGTGAAAAACACACCAAGTGCTCTAGGTGTAGGAAGGTGTGTGTGTTGGTTTGGTGAAAAACGCATCTAGTGCAGTGCATCAGGTGTAGTATCTAAAGGGCCATGAAGGATCTCAAGGACTAGTTTTTGTTCTCTCTATAGTTATATATATGATCTTGACCTTATTATGAAGGAATATGATGGTTACAACTGTCCAAAAGATTCACTTAGTGAATCTTGGGGTTCTAAATAGAGGTTTGAAGTACGCTTGAAAGAGAAAAAGAATAATGCGAGATTGAAGTACTGTTTGAAGACGCCTCATACATTTTGGGCAGTGATCAATACCTAAACTCAAAATTGAAGAAGACATTAATTCAGTTTGTGAGTTTAGCATCTGTGTTGTTGTGTTAAGGCCCGGGTTGCTCATCAATTGGAGGAGGTGCATTTACGGAGTTAGGTCCTTTCTTTCCTAGAGGAGATGGCCGCAGCCTCCGCATAAACTCAAGATCGTGGAACAAAGGTATGGCTGATTAAGCATGTTCTTGTCTTAAAAACGACAAAACTGTAGATTCAGTAGACTTTTTAAAGTCAAAACCAACAAATTCTGCTTCTTGTTTGTATAGCATCGAATCTTCTGTTTGTTGAGTCTCCAGCCGGTGTAGGGTGGTCGTATTCAAATACCAGCTCAGACTACAATTGTGGTGATGCATCCACAGGTAGCGAGTTGCTCACTTGTCTCCCTACTTCAATCTGCAAAGTATTTAGATTTGATGAAATTGTTTCTTAGCATATAAAAATAATCTGCCTACTCTTGAATCTTCTTATAAAGACCCTACATGTCTGCATATTTATGATACTCAATCAACTAGAATCGCACGAGTAGAGTAGGATGGGATAACTTGAGCCAAATTTTATGTTCTATGGCAGCAATGGATATGCACATGTTCATGATGGGATGGTACAAGAAATTTCCAACGTTCCAAACCAGAGATTTATTTCTCACGGGTGAAAGTTATGCCGGTAAGAATTCTATCATAACAAAGGAAAGTTCCATAAAGAAGTGCTGAAGAAAGTATCAATTAGTATTTATTCAATCTCATCTTGGTAGCTTTCTCTAAAATGAAATCGACCTTTGGTTTGTTGGAATAGGGCATTACATTCCCCAATTAGCTGTTGCTCTTCTCGACCACAACGAGCATTCTAAAGACTTCAAGTTCAACATTAAGGGTGTTGCTGTAAGAAGATACTTTTGTTGGATTTGCATTTTCCAAAATCTTGAAAACATGTTTCTCTTTTTCTTTGGCCAGATTGGCAACCCGCTTCTGAGGCTTGATCGTGATGTTCCAGCAACATATGAATTCTTCTGGTCACATGGAATGATTTCGGATGAAGTTGGACTTGCCATTATGAATGACTGTGATTTCGATGATTATACATTTGCTAATCCACACAATGTGTCCAAATCCTGCAATGAGGCCATATCCGAGGCAAATGAGATTGTTGGTGAATATGTTAACAATTATGATGTTATTCTGGATGTGTGCTATCCATCCATTGTAGAGCAAGAACTGCGACTCAAGAAACTGGTAAAATTTGAATCTTTTTTAAACGTAGGCCTTAAACAACAAGACGAATAACACTATATGCTGTTGCAGGCTACCAAGATCAGTGTCGGAGTAGACGTCTGCATGAGCTACGAGAGGCGCTTCTACTTCAACCTTCCTGAGGTTCAAAAGGCGCTACATGCAAATTGGACCAATCTACCGTATAGTTGGTCTATGTGCAGTGGGTAAGTCTATCAATGCCTATCTCTACCTTTGCTACTTCAATATGCCAACTATCAACTGATTTTTCATTTCCCTAAACTATGCAGCCTTCTGAACTACGACGAGGTAGACGGTAACATTGACATTCTTCCTTTGCTTAAGAAGATCATTCGAAATCATATTCCAGTTTGGATTTTTAGGTAAACTATTACTCACCTCAACAACAATGTGAATTTCACACTCAAGAATTGACAAAAACTTTGCACGTGATCCAAATTTCAGTGGGGATCAAGATTCGGTTGTACCTTTACTTGGTTCACGTACATTAGTACGTGAGCTTGCTCACGATCTCGCATTCAAGATCACAGTCCCATATGGAGCATGGTTCCATAAAGGGCAGGTACCTCCTATATTGACCTCCACTTTCAGCCATTTTCGTCTCTGCCCCTCTATCTCGGGTATGGCATTAACTTTGGTTGATGCAGGTGGGAGGTTGGACCACTGAGTATGGAAACTTGCTGACATTTGCAACGGTTAGAGGTGCTGCTCATATGGTGCCTTATGCACAGCCATCAAGGGCTCTGCATCTCTTCAGCTCGTTTGTTCGAGGCAGGCGACTGCCAAACAACACGCGGCCTTCCATTGATGAATAATGATGATGATCATCATCATGATCAAGTGAGTTTCATGATGTTGCTTTTTTGGTGTGTTTTGGATTAATTCATAGTTATTTATGTTGAGTTTGATTTCTGCCCAAGGCAAAAGGGCCATTTCTTAGATGTTGTAACAACAAAGGAAAATCACTTCATTTTTTGCGGAATGAATGGAAATTATTATTTTAGAATTGCCTTCTGCTGCAAAACTGTTTTGGTTGTTCATTGAAGATCAGAATGTAGTAGAATTTTGTTTTTTTATGATTAAGATTAATTTCTAATTAATAAGTAGTATAAAGTTTTTATTTGAGTTTTTTCCTACACATAAATATATGTAAGTTCGCCCTACACAAACTTTGCACTTTTTTTAGAATTGCATACATTTTTTTTTTTAATTCTTGAGCCTAGGAATACACAAATTTAAGATTTTTTAAATTTCTACACCAAATTAAATTTCCCAAAAATGACATGATTGCCTGAACTTCGGACGTGTAAAAAACAACTGATGATAGAAACGACGCAGCACTGGACTAAACCAGATAGAGCAAAGGTGAGAGAACATAGAAAATAAACAATTATGTGAACAAAATAAATGAATTGGATAAAACTCCTCGCTTGAGGCTGACGGCTAACGTCGATTACAACTAGGGATGTCAATTTAGCCCGAAACCCGTGAGTTTGCCCGATTAACCCGATAACTCGACATGGTTAGGGTTGAAAAATCACAACCCGAAAAAAATCTCAACCCGAATGACCCTAAACCGAATAGCCCGCAAC
>JAYDZE010575213.1:0-11559 GCA_034509125.1 Monilaria moniliformis
TTCTTCGGTTCAGCTGTTACTATGGAGACATACTGCAAAAGAGGCAGTGGAGCTGGCTGTGCTGTCCATTCACATACGCTAATGATGCAAAGATGTGGAATTTCCTCCCACTTTCCCGTTTTTCCATTTTTTGTTTATCATATTTTGTACGAAGACTACATTAAATTTTTGTCTCTCTCCAAAACTTTTGTCTTCTTATTTGAGAAAATACAAAAGGTTGTAGAGGAGAGAGTTTTATTACTTCCTAATTATTTCTAGTGGATGCTGTTATATATTTTTGTGGCCCTATATTGGTCCTTTCTTGCTATTAATCAATGGTCATTTGATCCCTATGTTCTGCTTTAACGGGTTGAGCTTCGTTTTGTTGTCGACTAAATTCATTCCCGTTGTTTGCTGGAACGACTCAGATGAAAAGTTTGGTAATGTTTTATACCTTGACATATGTAGGTATGCTGGAATTATATTTAGGAACTTTTGTATTTCTGGAATATGGTGATGATCGATGCAAGTTTGTAGATGATAGGGAGATTCATGTATTATGAGATATTATGTAATCGTTTATCTCATATATCAGCTTCCAATATATAAACAAACTAAAATGTGGTTTGTGACTGTCTTCTATGCAGGATGTTACAGTCATGACTGTATGCCATCTCTCTCTCTCTCTATGGGAGAACTATACTTGGTTTTGTCAGGGATCTACTGAATGCTACAGGCAAGGCCAGCAGTTTCTTGGTTCTGCCCACGTATGCTCGTTTCGTCAAGTTATCGTAGCCATTGCTCTCGATTGAGTCCAAGATCATACGATACAACATCAACGAGGACCAAACCTGCCCAAAAAATCACTTTCATTAGTCTAAAATATGTTGTATTTTACCATTAGAATAGTATTTTTCTCATGTCTAAAATATGCAATATCTTGGTAGGATTCAGACTCATACCGGCCAACGGCTAGCCTCGTGGAGCTGCGTAGCTCCCTCCTCGGCCTGGTCGAAGTAGAATCTTGCTCTTGTGATCTGCTCTTTCATGAATTCCCTCCAACCATCTGTCACCTTTCTTGAGGAAACATCCTTGTCTGATAATCCAAACTTAGCCAGTTCATCTTGTGGAAGATAAACCCTCCCTCTTGATGCACTAAGAGAGAGAGAGAGAGAGAGAGAGAGAGAGAGAGAGAGAGGATCAGACAACATAGGATATGCATTTCCTAAAAAAGACACATTCATGTCTTAGATTGAAGACTCACTCCTCTCCAACATCTCTTAGAATGTTAGTAAGCTGATTCCCAATTCCTAAATACAAAGCTGCATTATAAATCCTTTGATCCGACAGCAAAGACTCAGGTGCAATTCCCATAACCGGTACACTCATCAAACCAACAGTTCCAGCCACGCAGTAGCAATACATGTACAGCTCTTCAAAGTTCGCATACCGATCCTTCCTCGTATCCATTCTCATCCCTTCGATCATGTCCTTGAACGGCTACAGATCGAACCAGTGATCAGCGAGGTTCAACTAAATCCCATTTCTAAATAGGTGTCCAAATAAGTGACATAAAATTACCTTAATGTCTAATGGGAATCTGTAGACAGTATCAGTTAGGGCAGCATCAAGCATGTCGTAGGGACGACCATTGAAGATGTCTTCTAATCTCTCTTCCCATCTATCAAGTGTTGAGCTAAGATGTGCAGCATTTGGCCCATCAACCAGTTCATCAGTCCTCCTACACCACACTGCATACATCATAAATCAGACGACCATGGAATTAAGAAAGTAAGAATTCACTTCACTTACCATAAATAGCCCATATTGCTTTCTGTCTTTCCTCAGTCATCAACTGTGTTCCTGCATCATCAAGATATTTGATTTAGTACTATATATTTTACAAGAAATTAATCTATAAGTTGCCTGAAATATAGAAAAATTAACGAGAGAGTGAACCTAGATAAAATGTCTTGGCATATTCAGCACACAAATCTCTGCATCTTTCATAGGCTTCTTCAAGGAACATTGGGTGGAAACTAGGGTTTTTGCAGAGATCAAACGTCGTCGTTTCGGCTTTCCTTGTCTGCCTCTCGACAATCTCATGCACTAACAGATCGGTGGAAGCAGTTCCATGAACTGATATAAATTCTGTCTGAGAAATATGCTTTTTTCTTGTTTTTGGAACAGCTATGGCTGCTCTTGCACTAGTGTTTTTTCTGTTGTTTCTTGATATAGATATGCAGTTGCTTACTTTGATGCAAGGGCCTATTGCTTGGTAAGAAAACGCTGAATTCATTTTGTCTCTCTCTCTCTCTCTCTCTCTCTGTGTGTGTGTGTGTGTGTGTGTGTGTCTGTCTGTCTCTCTCTCTGCAGGCTGATTGAGTTCAAGTTATATAGGAAACATTTTCCTTATTTCTAATGCCACCATGAAAACCCTACTAGTTGTGAGTTATATTATGTATTATTAGAGATTGGTTATTATAAATAGAAGTGAGCAAAATACCCGAAGTCCGAATATCTGAACCTAACTAAACCGAAATTTAAAATTTGGTTCGTTTTTTTTTTCGGATTTCGGTTCGGTTCGGATCGGATCGGATATACTATAAACCGGAAAAAATCGAAAAACTGAATTTATATTTAATATTATATATATATATATAATATAATAATAACTAAATATATGTATATTTATATATGTATATATATATTTAATATATGCATATATTTATATTTTTGAAATATATATACATATATTTTTTGGATTTTTGGATTTTTGATTTTTCGGTTTTTTTTTTTTCGGTTTTTCAGATAATTTTATGAAATTTCGGTTTTTTCGGTTCGGATCGGTTTTTATTGTTCGAATTTCGGTTTTTCGGGTAATTCGGTTCGGTTCGGTTTTAATTTAAAAAAAAAATCAATTTTTCAGTTCGGTTCAGTTTGGGCAAAAAACCGAACCGAAAATCGAATGCTCACCCCTAATTATAAAAACCTTTTTCACATGAAAACGCGATAATACATAATATACTGAATATATAAAGTATTTACAATGTGATAATACTACAATAACATTAATACATCTTAATATTACGCAAATATCTTATACATTCAGTGCAAATATATTATACGTTCAGTACAACAGGTTATTACGATTTTCACTTTAAAATAATCTTTATTTGAACATTTTTCTATATTATTAAAAAGTTAGAATCAATTTAGCATAGTAGATGATCTAGTTCATGATCACATAGATGCTAATTTTGTCCAAAACTTAAAAGTCATAATGGGTCTAAAAATTTTTATTGTTTTTTGGTATTGTCTATTTATGGGATGTAATGAGGGATCTTGGCCGACTTCGATACCTTCTATTAATTGCAACTCTCGGCAGTTATATTTTATTGTGTCCGTGATCGAGGAGCTAGCATGCCACGTGGAACTCAAATGAAGCAACAACATACGGCGGGCGATTTTATTTGTATAGATGCTATTGATTTGTACAAGAATACGATGTATTTGTTATTTTCTTGTATATATCTTCTCATTGTCATGAAATTTTGGACACTTGTTTTCATCCGTTGTTGACGACGAAAAGAAGATTCTTTTACTATGCTGGTCGATAAAATGCAAGAAGTCCCGTTATTTGATTTATTCATCTCATATAAATTGTTTCCAAGAATAGTAATATACTTACAAGAATTACATACTATACCATCGTTCAGTGGCGAATCTAGGAGATTGGGAGGGGTTGATCGACCCTCCAATCGTCTGGAGGGCTTAATTTTTTCTTGGATTCAGCCGGAAATGTCATGGCCGCTCTCTGATATGCATATCCTTTTTTTAAGGAGAAAATGTCAAATGACGCCATTTTGGAATCCGCTGCTAATAATATAAACGATCCGCCCCCAAAATTATGTTGCCCTCGTTACAAGCGATGTGATTTACTGACAATAGAAAACATCAAATATTTTTCAATTTAAATATGTCGTAGAAACGAAAACATTGTAATGGATTTAAGTAAATGGGCCTTAGTTAATACAACTTCGAAATTTGTAATGGGCCTTATTATTTGATATTGGGCTATTGGGCCTGCTGAGTTTACTATTGGTTATAGGACCAAATTAGCAAAATTATACATAAATTTTTTAATAAAGTGAAATAAAACAAAACAAAACAAAAGATCAGTTTGGTCCAATTGAAATATACATGCTTTACTTTGTATAAAACATAATTGGGGTTTTTAGAATAGGATTAAATTAATTAATTAATTACTCAATAAAGGTGCATAACATTCATGTGATTTAGTAACATTTAATATGGAAAAGTTTAAATGCCGATGAGGCGTAGCTCAAGTGGCAAGACTGATGCACTCGAAGACTCCTCTTAGTGGAAGGTCTTGGGTTTAAATTCCGTATGCATACGATGTAACTAGATGGTTTTGAATTCAAATTCTACCTGCGTGCGATATATTTCTCACCTTATGGTAGTATAGTTGTACTGCTCGTTTGCAGTTTCAAAAAAAATATAAAAAAGTTTAATCCATAACTAAGACGAAGCACTAGAAAAGAACGAAAGAAAGTCAAATAAAAGTCCATTTCACAAAGAAGGTGAAAAGGAAATGCTGGAATTAGAATATAGCCGCTTATTTAAAATTGATATTTTATTTGCTAGAAACGTGTTACCTTATCAGCGACAATTATTCGTTTTTTTAGAAATGCGTTTTACGGCGTAAAAGAATGATAATATCAGGAAATAGAATCATCTCTATTCTCCCCTTGTTTATGAAATTGCAGAAATGGAGCTGTCTTCTTCAAAATTCCTGATTTCGCCAACCCTAACTAGATTTCCCGCGAAATATTCCGTTGCCCCAAATCAGTCGAAAATATTGGGGATTAATTTGAGGTGTTTGCGATTGATTATAAGTTCCAAGAAGTCTAGCTATCAAGGTATTTCAACTCGCAACTCCTCCTTTTTTGTATTGATCAATTCCTTATGACAGGGAAAATCTGATCCGATTCGTTACGATTTGGTTTAGATTTTCAGGAATATGCAAAACCTTCGAGGCTGGTACCAGCCAGAGGGGTGAATTCATCACTCGAGAAGGCGTTTGGGTCTCTCTCGTCTAGCAAATCCGAATCACTGTACAGATTGAGGCTACAAACTAGTAATGCTTATGGGTCAGGTATCAGTGATGTGAATTCTGGTATTCTGTTATGTATAATTGATGAGAATGGATCCTGGATTTTGAAACGGTTGCCTGCTACTTCTGCTGGAGCTGATGATTCATTGCGTTTTCAAAGAGGCTCTATTGATGAATTTACTTTTGAGGGACCTCATCTTGGGAGGATTCTTGCTGTATGGATCAGTTTGGAATCAGGTAAAGATCGCATTTTGATGAGATATATGATAATAGATGGTGAAATTATGCATATGTATAACAATATGTTTGGACTCCCCTCTTGCTGAAAATATTAGGTCAATGGAGAATAAGTGGCATTAATTTGAGAGTAATTTCTCAATTGGGAGAAAAGAATCAAGAAATCAAGCGATATGGCTTTGATTTGGAGGATATCTTGCTTGGGGAAAAGGGGGAGGCTTCAATGATGGAGTTCAGGCCTAACTCGGTAACTGCATTTGCCGAGGATGAGTCCACCTTGTTCGATGAGAATCCCTCACCTGCTACTTACCTTGCATCAAATGAAGAAAGCATGAAAGAATACACGTATCTGAAGCTCTCACTGTTGCTCTACGACGCTGTGCTCATCCTAGCTGGCTCTGCACTTGCATCTGTTTCAACGGGGGAGAATGCTGCGTATGCTTTCTTGGTTGGTGGATTATTGGGATTCGCTTATCTGTTACTTGTGCAGAGATCGGTTGATGAAATTCCGGCGCCTGATCTCCTTCCGAGTGAGAGGGAAGAAAGTGGTGGTCGAATTTTTGGAAGCTTGAGAGGCTCTGTTTCGATTCTAGTATTGGTGTTTGCACTTGCTGTTGTAACGGTGAAGTGTGCTTCAGGGGAGTATGGTATTAGGTTGGCATCAAAAGACATTATTTTTGGAATGATGGGATTTCTTATGTGTAAAGTGGCTCTAGTGTTGGCGGCATTCAAACCTATGACTCGTAGTTTAAGCGAGAACGAATAGGGTTAGTGGAATGGGTGAATTTGTGATCACCTGCCTCCGAAAGGCAGATTAGGGCGTATAGTATCTTGCAATTATACAAGTTGTGAACATATACATACCTACACACTGTACATTATGTGATGAGTGAGAAAGCATGATTTAGCAAGTTCCCATCGTTGCTAGTCTATTTAACGATACACGCTATGCCTTCTCTAGCTCTCTTACCTACAAAGTTAACATTTTTGTATTAACTGATTAAACAAATATCATGAAACACTAAATCGATGCAAATTCCCAATTAAACTGATAATCATACGAGTGAAACAAAGGCATGACGTCAAACATTCCAAATCCCATCACGACAGGAACAAGCAGAGACTAATAGTCTAAAGCAAGAAAGCAGCTTCAGAAACAGTCGGTTTGAAAACAATGGAAGTTTGGGATCCAACAAAGTCGACCTAGTTAGCTAGATAATCTAATAACACAAGGTTTACGATATTACAAGGTGCAAGAGCAGCACAGCTCATTGGCTAGGAGACCTATCCCTCATGGGTCCAGTCGGATAGTCTGCGGGGTAAGGGCTCCTGCTTCTGCTACGACTGGGGCTACGAGCAGGAGGAGCTCTAACTGGAGAACGGCCATGACCATGACCTGGACTTTGGCTGCGGCTTCTCGATCCAAATGGAGATCGTTCTCTCACTGGACTTCCACTGCGTTTCCTTGGTCCGTCGTAAAGTGGGGGGGACTGTTCCCGTGGTGCTGGGGAGCGTGAGTATGATCTCTCTCTGCTGTACCTTTTCTCATGAGGGGAAATAGACCTGCAAATATTTATATTTTTAATTAAAGATCAGGGAACAAAGCAAATAGTGCAGAGCAAAAGTTGACGAGAAGAGATAATGACAGCACACAAGGGATGCTTTACTTCTATTAGGTCAACAAATTATCCTGCTTTGAGATCATAACTTTCATCTAAGGTGACACATAATCCTTAGGACCAGTTCCCACACATATAAGAGAGGACATCCAACCTTGAATATCTTCTCTTAGGGGAGTAGTACTCACGGCCGCGTGATGGAGACCTTGCATATCGTGGAGGTGGTGAACGGGAGGAGTACCGGGGAGAACGGGAATAGCGAGGAGGGGATCTCCTCCTATCATAAACACGACCTCTACTGCTGCCTCGACTACTGAAAGAAGGAAAGAAATATGTTAACAAATGTCCTATCCGAGCAAATATTCTGTAAAAATTGTCCTGCTTTCTTACCTTCAGGTAGTTTAATAGGGGAAAAATAAGGATGATACAATAACATGCTGGTTTGCATGATTCCAAAATAAGTAACAATAGAAGAGTTCAATGCAGATTAATACCTTCCTCTTTCTCGGGCTCTCATTTCAGTTGGCTTTTTCCTATTTTCCTCAGCAAAAACAACAGTCAATTCCCGACCTTGCAAAATTTGACCATCCATGTGATATTTAGCATCTGCTGCATCAGCAGGGTCTACATATTGAACAAACCCAAATCCTCTAGGATTGCTGCAGCCAAGAAGTGACAAAGAAAAATAGTGAGTCAAAAGTTATATATTAACTCCAGCTGAAAGATGTCAAACCAGGAGTTGTTTGACAAAAAATCTAATCCAAAAGAGGCTGCCCAAGAACGTATATAGTGACAACAAAGCTGTGAAGAGCAACCCATAATAAATTTAATCTATAAACAAAAATAAAGAAGTTCAGCATCATTTGCACCACAGTAACTTTAATATAAAAAATGCATTCAATGATTCAGTTTTTGACAAAATAGTGATCATTCCCCACTAACACCCATCAGTCAATCAATTAACCCTACATGGTATAATACACGACCAACAGCAATGTAATGGAATCTTGAACAAAAAACAAACAATTGGAATGATGCCAAACATGTGCAACTTAAAGCAGCACTTACTGAGAAAAAAACATATCACTAATAAATCATGCACTACATCTTATCTCCCAAACCAATAAAAATACAGCCAACATAGCAACAACTATTTAGCTATTAAACACACCATAGAACAAAATTCAATAGAAAGTTCAAATGATGCAACAATATCAACTAAATCGTGGAAGTTAAATGATAATGCAGTCAGTGGGGACTACCTTATATTGTCTAAGATTCACAAACCTCAAATAGCTAAAATAATTCCAATAATATGGAAGGCCATCATAAGCGCGTAAACAAGCACTTGGCAGCTGACCTTGGTAGGGCCAATTTAAGATGACTTGAAATTCTTCAAGACTTGAAAACTTGATATCTCCCAATTGTATTCAAACAACAATCCTTCCAATCTTCATTACCAATTACATCACCTTCAACTCCTTATAACTTGATTGACGTCAAGAGACCTCTTACTATTACAATGTGTGAACAGAACTCTTACTACTTGATTGATGTCTTCATAACTCTTACTTCACTGCTAAATCTCAAATGACTTGATAAAAATATTCAATTTGAAAAGAAAAAACACTAAAAGAGAAATTAAAAGAAGAAAAAGCTACCTGTTGACAATTAAACAAAAAGTGTGCAAGATTTTTTAATATTATTTAAAGGGAAATAGAGAACAGCAAATCAAAGTATAGAATGCCAAGACATTCTATCAAGCTCACCCAGTGTAGTAGTCCCTAGGAAGATAAATGTCTTTAACCGGGCCAAATTGTCCGAAAGGTCTCCGCAAGTCTTCTGGCCTACAATAAGAAATTTAGAATTATGATTCCCTTATTCCCTTTGTTTCATGTTTAAGGTGAACTTGTTCTCAGGTGGAGTAGGTGAAAATGAACACATGGAAAAGTACAGCAAACTAACCTGCAATCATGGCGAAGGTTGCGCACTAAAAGACTGGTTGGGGCATCACCTCTATCTCCTCCTCCTCTACCATACCGTCCTCCTCCTCTTGGAGGGCTCCTTCCTCTTCTACCGTAACCTCTAGGTGGTGAAGGTGTGTAGCTCCTTCCCCTCATTTGGACAAGTTTCACTAAACCTGCTATGGATAAGTGTCGAAAGAAATTTAGAGTTGGGAAATAAGACAAAGTGAGAAGGGGGGAGAGCAAGTTGAAGTAATCAAAATACTCATGTGTTTCAAATTAACAAAAAATTATACCTTTTCAAAAAGGAATATAGAAAATAACATTTATATAACAAGAGAAACTGAATGATTGTATCAACTGTGAGATAGAGCTAACGCAATTGAATTGACAACAAACTAGCAGTGAATTCTCTACCATCGTCACAATCACATCTAAATGTATGTGAATGTTATGTGTGTGCTAAATGTCACTTTCGTTCTTCATTATTACTGATGTTTCCATGTGAAAACCCATGGTATGTTTCAAATCAAAAACAAAAATACAAAAAAAAATCCGTACAAAAACAAAAAAAAAACGATTTAAAATGCAACTGAAAAGAATGATCAGCTAGAGCTAATACATGATAAATAGCCATCATAACAGCTATCAAACAATTGTAATCATCATTTCATTCTCCAAAAACGAAAACAAAACAAAAAAACAAAAAACCATAGTAAACAATAAACTGATTACAATAATATTGGCAAGAATGATCAGCTAGAGCTAATACATGATAAATGGCTATCATAACAGCTATCAATATATTATAATCATCATATCATTCTTCGATAGCCAAGATAAGAAAACAAAGCAATAATACCTTCTCCTCGCAAAACACAAACGATGAATCAATATTTAATTTTCAATATCACAAAAACGCCAACACGACAAGACAAACACCTTCAAGAAATAAGGGTCCATTGTTCCACAACGAAGATTAAAAAAAACAAAAAAAAAACAAATCAGACAAATTTTAGTAAAAGACACCCAAACACATGAAAAAGTTAAGGTAAAACGGGGAAAATAAATAGAACAAAGGAAAAAAAATTAGAAACCCTAAGACCCAAAAACAACGTCTCGAATCAGATATATTGGGAGTGTGGCAGCAAGAACGCTTACGGATAAGCCAGAAACACAGATCCCAAATAATTATTTTGAAAAAAAAAAAACCTAATTCAAATAACAAGCCTTTCTTTAATTAATCAGAAATCAGATATTCAGGCGTATAATTGTGCGAACTCATTCTTGTAAAAATTGGATCTAAACGTGTGGAAATGTACGTAGGTATTACACATAAGACGAGAGGAGATTACCTTCGAGCAAGAGAAAAGCTGAATTTGGGGGGTAGAGAGAGAGGGAGGGAGCGGCGGGCGAAGTAGATAGTAAATTACTGTTTGGAGATGTTAGGGCAAAGCCAATTTATAAGCAAATATCGTACGTACGCCTTAGCGCCTCTAAATTATGACGTCACCAATAATTTGCCCTATTTCACTAAATCGGAAAATATTAAATTTGAATTAGCTATTTAACTCAATAATTGTTCTAATTTAAAATTTTTTGATTATAAATTTATTTATCCACAATTTAAAAATAATAAATAATAGCCCACTTATATATGAAATAATTCAAAATATGACGTCACAAGGGCAGCCCAACTTAAATCGATAAGCCCAAAACATGTTTGTGGGCTATCTAAAGCCCATTTCTAGTGCTAACCAATCAAGTTAATTATGTTTAAAAAATAATAACTGATTAATGAAATCCGGTGTAATGATTTCTTTTTTATAAAAAATTTTAGAAAACAATAGTAAATATTATTTTCAGCGATATCCTTATAGTTTTTTGTTTTAGAGTTACTAAACACATTTTACTAATATATATTTGTATATACTTAAAATTATTTTTACACGTTTAAAATTAAAATTATTTTTACACGTTTAAAAAAGATCATCTTTAAGCTCATTCACAGTGTAGCCACAAAATTTCAGTCAGACTTTTATTATTTACATGTCACGTTAGCATCTCAGAATTTTAAAAAAAAAAAAAAAAAAACGGTGACGGGGGACGTGTGGGACACGTGCGTGTCGTGCACACGATCGCGAAGTTCGGTGAGGGGCTTGGCGATGAAACACGTGCGTGGCGACGGATCCTCGTCGTAGGCCACATCGGCGATGCTAGCCATGGATCTCGACCGAGCTCTCCCCTCCGATACGACTGCCATTTTCCAATGCCACCGTCGATGCCATAAAGAATTTTAGGGCTTCAAGACTTGAAAGATCTAGACTATCAATTGAGACCTAATTTTGTTCCTAAATGCATATAAATAAAGCGGACAAACACAAAGAAAGATAAATTTATACCTCACAAAATAATTTAGAAAATAACAAAATAAAATCTTTCACCTCCATCAACTTTGCTCTTCTTAGGAGGTGAGCAAAATATTCGATTCGAACCAAATTATAATTTTAAATTTGGTTAGAATTTTTTAATTTTCGGCTCGGATCAAATTGAATTTTTTATAAATTTCAGATTTTCGAATCGATACGTTTTAAAACCGAAAATCTGCAATCCAAAATCCGAA
>JAYDZE010575224.1:0-11559 GCA_034509125.1 Monilaria moniliformis
ATGCTATAATGAAGCGCGTGGAAATTAGATCACATCCCTCAATTTATAGATCTAATGGTTGATATGTTGTCTTAGTTTTGCATTAGGGGCTTAGTTTGACCCTAATGCATCCCTATATATATATATATAATTATATTCAAATATGAAATATATATTAATGCCGAAATAAGACCAAATATAAACTGTCGGATATACAATTTAATGGATAATATAAATACACGTGGAATTATTTCATAATCATTATAATAGCGTAAGGGCAGATATGTAATTAGATTTATTATTTTATATGAGAAGTTACCGATTTTTATGGTAAGTGATAATGGAGCAAAAATCGTGGGATTTATTCTCTTAGATAATCACTAAATATTGCATTTTTTTAACAAAACAACCGTCATAAATAGGTTTTATTGCAAAAGTTTGAAAATCATGTTATTTAAAGCCATATGCATATCATCATTTGTCACATTTATACAATCATTATATTATACCTCCAAAATCATCAAATAATGTCAGAACAATCAACATAATTATAACACAAAACTCATCATATAAACGAAAAAAATATGCTATGAAGTAATAAACTATCAAAAAGTCATCAACTTCATTGTTGCATGTTCGTAAAAGACATACCAAATATGTCAAATAATTATATAAAAAAAATCATCAAATAATGTCAGAACAATCATTAAATTGTACCACAAAAATTATCATATAATGTCAAAACAATCAATTACATCCACAAAAATCATACTTAATTGTAAACATTTAGCAATTATAATCAGTATATTGATAATAAAATACTTTACAGAAAATCATTATAATATCAATCAGAATATATTCAATATAAAAAAAAAACTAAATATTCTAAACATAAATAGATTTTATTGTAAAAGTTTGAAAATTATGTTATTTAAAGCCATACGCATATCATCATTTGTCACATATTTATAATCATTAAATTGTACCTCAAAAATCATCAAATAATGTCAGAATAAGTTGTATACAACTCGTATATTTTGTGAAAATTATATTAATGCCGAAATTATATTTATAAATATTAATGCCGAAATAATGTTGAAAACTATACCACGATATAATCTTTACTGAAATCAAGTTGCAACAAGTTGTTGGCAATCGTACTTGTAAGTTGTATCAAGTGAAAAAATTTATAGTTCCGTAAAAATTGAAAAGTTTTAAGTTTTGTACTCCCTTTTTTCTTGGACTTTTGTACTCCCAAACTATATTTCATTTCGTCTTTAATAATTTGCGTCTTAGGATGATATATTAAGTTTAATTTTGGCCTCGAATTTATCACTTAGCCACCGGCTGCCGACATGAACTTACACGTCGACGTAAAAATTTATTTGCCGGATCCCATGACCAAATATATCGATCACGATCATTCCAGAATTATATTGATAACGTGATTCGAAAGAAAAAAAAAAGCTTTATCAACTCTCGTCCATTCCAGAATTATTCTAAGTTTGGAAAATTTTCTGTACAATTTATGTATTTTAATTAATACCAAAATTTCTATGATAATAAATCAAAAGTTGTAATTAGTCATAGCTCGTATGTCAAGGAGCTAAGTATATTTTGATTTATAAGAATTTAGTCAAAAAGATATTAATCATCAAAATATCAATTCCACAAGCACTTTAGATACATAGTTGTGAAGAAAACAGTTAGAAAATTATAGCTTTAAAGAAAACAATTAGAACTGAAGTTCTGAAAATATGCTAAATATTGGAGCAGCAAAGAATGACTCAAAAAAATAGCAAGAAGAGAACACAACAGACTCGAAGACAATCGGTAAAAGAAAAAGCCAACTAGGATCAACATAGCTATATCCATGACAGCTAGCATCAACATAGCTAGCATGGAACACGACAACTAGCATCAACCTAACTATAATCACCCGACTACAAAAGAGATATTCCTTACACTGACACATTTACAGAACAAATGTGATGTTGCAGAGTTCTTGTACTAGGTTGCAGGCGGCGACAATGACATGTCCACAACTATCTGCGAATTCAAACGAGAATAATATCAATGCCATGTGTTCAGTAGTGATTGGTGTTCCTCGAACGGTGCTATTCTCGATCTGCACCTATAAATATGTTAAGATCACCAACTTTTGAAGGTTACCACTTTATTGCGAACTAAAAGATTAAAGCTCTAAAAAACTCATAATCTCAAGCACTATTAGCAAATTAAACGAATGGAATCAACATCAAAGTGTTAATCAAGCTCTTACTTAAAATCACACATATATTCCCTTAGATTTAACGTCAAGTTGTAAAATCATGAATTTAGATCGATCAAACTAATCCTTATACTATTCTTCATTGTAATAGTTTGCTCCATTAGTTGGAAACCTCCTCCAAATCTTATTTTTACCTAAAAGTAGGTGTTAAGTATTAGAAAAAAAGAAGCAAGTAAGAAACAAGTGTTCATTATTTGAATGCTAAGGTAGAATCACAATCAATGAATCCATGGACAAGATAAAGTTACATTCTTGTCGGCTGCACTAACAGCCCATTAACAAGTGATAAAGATAGCTTGTGCACGTAAGCAAGCAATCACAGTTAGTGAATTATCTGGTCATATCAAATCGTGGACATAGAAGAATTTACTCCCACATAACATTCTATGTGTTGTTTATATTTTATATTTGCTCTAAGTGTTTATCAAACTATCAACATAAACAACACAATACTCATAGCCAATACACCACTCCATACTGCTAATTGCTTCACATAACTAGCAATATAAAATGGTGTGTTGGTTATTAGCAAGCATTAATATTGACTAACTGATATTCAACTAAATAAAAATATTTTTCATAATAGTAAATAATTAAGCTATCATATTACGCACATAAACAATCATTTATCAAATTAGTTAGCTACTAACCATTTTTAAAAAAATTTATGTAAATCAAATTTACTATACTAAGTAGTAAGTATATAGCACGAAAATAGCAATACGTTTGAAATCATATACAAAAAATACCTATCGAAGTAGCTCTGGCATTATGAAATTTGAGTGTGACCCATATTTTATTCACCTCTTCGACTTTCAATTCTTTGATTCATGTCATTCCTGCAGATATAATTCTCATCATATGTTTTTAATTTTTTTTTCTAAAATCCCCATGATTTTATGCCCCCTAATATTAGACACATATCCGCAGTTTCCTTCCACCGCAATTCTTCGCATCACACGTCAAATAAGACGCCACAACTTATTAGCAATTCGTTTACTCAATTTTCATAACGGAGTATTATTTCCTGGAATAAAAATAATACTTCACAAAATTCATAATCATTAATTTTCTGATTTATTCGTTATATTAGTTCTATTATGTGTTTCTTGCAATGAAAATTAAAGCATAAATTAATTAGATTAAGAGTATTGACTTCTTGGTGTAAAAAAATTTATATCCTCAGTACTACCACATGCACCATCAATCAATGTTAAAATTATATTTCTTCAATTGTTTAATATAAATTATATAATTATGGCATTTGTGCTCGTAAAAAAAAACATCGACGCCCATTAATCATACAGAATCCACAGTGTCATTTAAAAGATGGTCTAAATAGCAAGTGATATGTTTGAGATTTGATCACAACCTGAATAGAAGATGCAGATGCAGTGATGATGCACCAATTTTTCTCTGTAGGGATTCGGATGGTTTATTTAATTTTGTAATAAAGCACAACATATATAAAGAGCAGATTTAAGTCATCAATTATACACTATCTTCTAACGGATCGAAATTCGACTGAAAATCACGTTATATTGTGATTTATTATAATTTTATATTATTTTTATAATTATAATATATGAAATAATTTTTATGTAATTTTAATTAATTTAATTTAATCAAATAATTAAATTGGTGGTACAATTTAAATTATACTTTCCTCGTTCACGAAAAATATGTCATTTCCATTCGTCCATCAAGAGTGTTTTATTTTCATTTATGATATAACCTCTTATATTTTTCTATCATTTACACTCAATATTTACAAAAACACACCATTTACTTTTACTTTTTAGTGGGCTCATAAATTTTTACCCAATATTACTTGTCTGATCTATTTTCACTTAAAATACATCTAATAATATTATTTAAAACTTGCGTCCTCCCTTTCACACCACACTTTTCGTGGACGGATGGAGTATTATTTTTATATGAAAGATAAGAAACAGTTTCAGACAATATCTGCATATTATCTCGTCTAAAATTTGAAATACCAATAAACTTGTCAGTATCATTCCATCTAGAGTTTGAAAGAGTATCATCTTGTCTAAACTTAAAAGACCAATTAATGAGTCAACATAATTTTATCTAGAGTTTGAAAGAGCATTATACCGTCTGGAGTTTTAAAAAATATAATCTCATCGGGAGTTTGAAAAAACATAAATAAGTTTCTGGCATCATCTTATTTGGACTTGACCACATCTGGCTGTCAAGAATCATCTCTTCGAAGCTTTGAAAGACCAAATGATGATTCTCAAAAGTTAGATTTGGAAATAGTGACGCTTAAATGTCATATGTGGAGTAAATATTAAATAGTTTAAATAGAAACATATTATTTTTCGAGCGGTGTATCATCTAAAAATACCACCTCTCACTTATGAACATGAGCTCGTCTCGAGCTTGAAATGGCATCATCAAATGTGAAATTATATACAATCACAACTCTCCTTGTCAGCTACCATCTTTCATTTTTGAGTATCAACTTATCTGGAGCTTGAGATAACATCATTAAATGTGAAATTATATTCAATCACCACCCCACTCGTAGCAAACAAAAAATTAAAATCTTAAATTATATTCAATCACCACCCCACTCGTAGCAAACAAAAAATTAAAATCTTAGTTACTAGTAATTATTAGAATTTTATATAAATTTTAATTTAATTAAATTTCATAAAAATTCAATTTGAGATTAGAAATAAATATGAAATTAGAAAAGACAAAAAATGAAAAATTTAAATATATAAAAATAGTGGATCGTGGAAGAATAATGCGTGATGAAAAGTTATTGATTTCAATTAATTATTAACATTTGCTACTACGATGGATGATTAGAATGTGGGAAAAATAAATCGATAATTATGTAATTAATTATTATTTGCTATGATAGATGACTAGAAGATGGGAAAATAAACCGAAAATTATATTTTATCACTACCAGATTTTAATACAAATTGTTAAAACAAAATTATTTATTTGAATAATCAATTGACTAAATTATATTTAAAGTAACTATATATATAATTATGTTTGATTTTCTTATTAAATGAGAGAATAAAAATATCATTTTATACAAATTTTTATTTGATAAAATTTCTTCGAAATTTAATGTGGAATGAAAAATTATTAGAAATAAATGTATAAGTGACTGGATGAAGGACTTTGCGAAAATAAATTTCCACAAAATTCAATGTAGGAGAGGAAATTGTTGTGGTCTCAGAATTACTATTCGTAGTTTGTAATGATGATTATTATCAAAATTATTCTTATTGACTTAAATTTGAAGATAAGAACAGGCGAACAATTAAATAAAAAATTTGAAGATAAGAACAATCGAACACTTAAATAAAAAATAAATGCCGAAAAAAATATGCGAAAAACCATTTTTGGGTCCTCTAAAGCACTTTAAATATAAATTTTTAAATTAGTGAATGTATATTACCAAAAGCAAATTATATATTATAAATATATATTTATTTAATGTCGTATATCAATTATATTTTGGGTTTATTATTTCGAACATATTAATAATATAAGACATCATTTTAATGTTAGTTACATGAACTAAATTATATGCTACAAAAATAAATTGTGATTGAGGGATAAAATTTTGATAATTTGATAAATAAATTTATGGTCAAAGGATGAAATTATAATACTTTAACCTATTAATAAAATAATAAATAATATAATTAAGATGTTGGAGTATTAGATATTCCACAAAAGATCTATATAATACATGATCGGTTCTTACTTTATAAAGGACTTTTATTTTAAAGCAAACATAATAATAATGTGTTATTGATATATTATTGTACGCTTTAATCATCCATTGCCAAGGACTTTTATTTTAAAGTAAACATGATATTAATGTGTTACAGATATATTTTTGTATATACTATAGTCATCCATTTGCAAATGAACCTTTAGATAGCATGTTGATCCCCCAAAATAAATTTGAGAATTTCGAGGTTTTTATTGCATAAACTCCCGATTTCTTACTTGATCATTCTAAAGAATCCTGAATGAATCTATTCTTATTAAAAAATTATCTTCTGAAGTCTATTGGATTCGAAAAGAATACTCTCTCCGTTTTTAAATAACCTTTTCTTTTGTCCCTTAGTGAATGTCTTATTTCAAAAATTAAGAATATAATTATGATATTTTTTCTATTTTACTTTTATTTAATATTTTTTGGAATTCGGTAATTAGTTATATAGATACACATTTATTATGATAAATTAATAAGATTCCAAAGATAAAAAAAAAATTATTTTTTAATATATGTGATTTGACGGTTATAAACACTTATTCAAAATCAGAGTACTACTTTAACAAATCATATACAAGACCCAATATTGTATCTAGCACGAGATTTAATAAACATATTCAATATATTCAACTAATTATAATATTCACAAATACGAAATTAGAAGTATGAGTAATCTCTACACCATTAAATGAGATTTACATCTTGAGAAGATTTATGATTAAATAAATAAACTGACTTGGATGAACGGTCCCAGTTATAGTACCATCTCAGTATTATCGAAGAATCCCCTGTGACGTAAATTGACAAGCAAACCACCTATAAGATTGGCCATGGTTTTGTCTAAGTCCAATATTAATAAGTAGAATTTCGATGTAGATAATTATTAATCAGTATATGAATGGTCGTTTTCTACTTCTCCAATTTATTCCTTCCACTAGGTATATATTTCTGAATTTATATAAAGTGGATCTTAATTAATTTCAATTTTGTCATACTCGATTACATACGGGATTATATCAGAAAGTGAGCGAACACGAATTTGACAACATAATTTGATTAGAAGCCACGCAATTTTTAACTCTCTCCAGAAGTATTATATTTCCGGCAACTTATTCTAATTTAGTGATAAGAAAATAAAAAGAAGAAAGATAAGAAGAGAGACATGCTCATTGAATAACATGTTTGGAGTTAGGGTTCATTCTCTCTCTTTGAACCCCAATGTTCAATTGAAATTAAGAAATCGTTGTGTCAAAACTTGTTCTTGACCATCCAATGTGAAATTGCACTACCTTTTTAGCTAGGACGTTATTAAAGTTTTGTTGTATTAGAAAGTTGAATGCTCATTATATTCAAATAAATATAAGAAAATACCTTAATTGTTTTTTTTTTTTAAATCTTGAATTGATTGTCAAATTACATATGAAACCTTTATTATATAAGTCATAGCCATAATTTTCTCCGCAAGAAAGTGGCAAATGACGAATATGATTAGATTTTGATATTTTCTTCCATTATTTTTCAAGAGGTCTATAACCTCAACTAAATTATGAACAGGTGAAGATTACAGGTAAATCCAATCAAACAGACTCTTACTCTCAAACCCAAAGGCTTGAAAGCAGAAAAGTTTCACTACTTATTATTTACTACTACTTTTCTTTCGTCTCTAAATTTTGAAAATGATGACTCTAGCTTTAAAGAGAGATGCCGCCTATATGATTTAGAGATGTACAGATTAAACTATTCACCAATCCAATAATTTCTTTCCTGTATCAAATCAATAATGAATAATCCATTTATCATGCATTGAAGGTGGTACAAGTAAATTATTTAGCTAGGGCGAAGCTCATGTTTTCGTATTCATATTAATACATTTTTTTAACTCCTATTAATACATTAAAATTTTCACAGTGACTGCCACGCGGGTTTATGAGGCGCGCAGTGATTAATGGATACCCTTAGACAAAAGGAAAAAAAAGAAAGAAAAGAAATTGAGAGAGAGGACTAGAGGAGAGGGAGAGAGAGAGAGAGGAGAGAGAGGATGGCTAATAAGCAAACAGCTGACTTTTTGCAAGCAAAAGAGTAAATGCTCTTTGCTGTCCGCTTTTGACTCTCTCAAAGATTAAATAGCCTTTTTTCTTATAGTCAGCCTAAACAGCACTTGGTCTTTTCTCTATATATTTCCTCGGACAAATCTCCACCCCTTCAGTTAGACTCCTGTCTCTATAATCTCTCTGCAGATTCAACTCCAAGAAAAGAACAGAAAAGAAAAGAAACCCTCTTTCTTCTTCTTCTTCTTCTTCTTCTTCTTCTTCTTCTTCTTCTTCTTCTTTTTCAACACACACTGAAAATTACTAGTCTGATCTTGTGTAGCTTATCCTGAAATATTATATTGAGATGGGTAGACCACCTTGCTGTGATAAAATCGGAGTGAAGAAAGGGCCATGGACTCCTGAAGAAGACATCATCCTCGTCTCTTACATTCAACAACACGGTCCTGGCAATTGGAGGGCTGTGCCTACTAACACAGGTACTAATTGAGTTAGTTGAAATCATTTAATGCTATGCAATAAATAGTGTGCAGCGGCGCCACCGTCTTCATTGATGGCATATTAATTTTTGTTGGCTACAACTGGATGAACTATTTTCCCATTGAATATTTTCTCAAAAGTTTCCTTTTTTTCATTTTTAGGCTTACTGAGATGCAGCAAGAGCTGCCGCCTCCGGTGGACCAACTATCTCCGGCCGGGAATCCGGCGCGGCAACTTCACCGAACACGAGGAGAAGATGATAATCCACCTTCAAGCCCTCCTCGGCAACAGGTATATATGTGATTTCACACACAACACACAGTGTCAAGATCTGCTTCGAGACTAGGGTTTAGATCTGATGAAATGTATGCTTATTTATATTCCTTGTTTGTTTGAAATAACGGCAGATGGGCTGCCATAGCTTCATACCTCCCGCAGCGAACAGACAACGACATCAAGAACTACTGGAACACGCACTTGAAGAAGAAGCTGGGGAAGATTCAAGGTGAGGAAGAAAATGGCGGAAAGGGGGATTCATCCGAATCGAAATCGATCTCGAAAGGGCAGTGGGAGAGGAGGCTTCAAACCGACATCCACATGGCCAAAAGAGCCCTATGTGAAGCTCTCTCCCTCGACAAACCCAGCTCCAACTCGAATATCGCCGCGGAATCAAACCAAACCCTACCTCAACGAGATGACTCGGTTCAGACATCGACGTACGCATCCAGCACCGAGAACATCGCTCGTTTGCTGCAGAACTGGATGAAGAAGTCTCCGAATTCGTCGGAGGCAGTCTCCTCCGACAGCAGCTCCTTGAACAACAACTTTTCCGCAGGATTGAGCTCCAGCCCTAGCGAAGGGGCGATTAGCACGACGCTCCTGAGCTTCAACTCGTCGAATTCGGAGTCGGCCTCGGTGGAGGTGGATCATGAGGCCAAGTTTGAGACGCAAATGCCCCTCAGTTTGCTGGAGAAATGGCTCCTTGACGATGCTGCTGCGCAAGGGCAGGAAGGGGATTTCATGGACATGGCTTTGAGTGAAACTGCTGATTTGTTCTGAAGAAAAATATGATTTCTTCAAAACAACTCAGGAGTTTAATTATGATTAGGGCAACTCCTTTTTAAGGGAAATGAAATTGTGGTCTTTTTTGGGATCTTTCAAGTGATGGTTTTTAACTCCATGTGTGTAGATCATCTCTATTTACTACAAGTGTTTTCGAGATCTCAAATTGTAATTATTTGTAGCGCCTTTAGCCTTTGCATATGTTCTCCATAGAAATAAGCTCTCAAGGTTTCTACTTTCTGTACCATTTGGTGTATATTTATGAGAAATCGGAATTAGGGTTTGACTTCAATTTAAATGGGGTCTGCAAATTGGGAAGAAAACAATGTTATTTGAAGCCACAATTTGTCCCAGCTGATCATCTAAGAATTCATGACTAAGGCTTGTAGCGTATCCTTCTAAGCTTTTTTTTTTTCTTTTTCATTCATTCTATTTGATTTATGCTCAACTCAATATTAGTAGATGAAAATTAAATTAAAGACATGCCTGCACGAGATTTTTCCATTTCTGTTGGTGACAGTATATAACTTTATGAGCTGGGATATTAATGAATTATAGAGAAATAAATATCTCTTATCTATTGAATTCTGGATTTTATATTTTTATTCGTGCTACTGATCAACATCTATCTTTCGCTTTTCCAGTCACCGTTGTCTCTGCAGAAGAAGCTTAACAAATTGTCAACATCTAAGATTTAACCTGAAAGTGAAATTGCATCTCTTTATCATATTTTTGGTGTATAATTTCATCTCAGCTTTACATAAATACTGCAAATTCTTTTTGATGATCCTCATTGTTTGTACTTTCTTCAGTTAAAATATCTACGTTTAATTACTTATATTCAAAATCCTAATTAAATTCTAATTTTCCTTCCCCAACTTAAAAAGAATATTAATCGAAGAAAAAGTAAAGGACAATTTATTTGTTTACTTCCTAATGAATTGACGAGGTAGGTAGAGCAATTCAGTGTCTAAAAGGGAGTAGTTAGTTTCAGGAAAGAATATTTAAGACGCAAATTACGAAATATGACGAGGTTGTTTTTTTTTTTTTTTTTGAGATAAACGAATATATACAAACCTTCATTTTTTATTGAGGCGAAAAATTGGGGGTAATTAATCCGTACTACATAAAGTTTTTCCAGCCCTTATGCTACAGCTTATTTGATTATCAATCCAACTAAGCTTTGTTACACTAATAAATAGAATTGGAGTTTTAGTAGTTTTATTGTTATATACTCCTTTTATTTTTGCTTTCGTAAATCAGGTTTTGGCTCAAATACTCTTGACGGTTTTATATCATCAACTTGAGAAATATATTAGATCTTATGTTCTATTCATCTTTAATGAGTTTAAAATGATTAAAGTTTTATAACCAATTTTGAATTAAAATATTCAAATTCCACCAATATATTTATATTGATCTATTTCTAAAAACAATTGTCTAGAGCAAAATCATTTGGAAAGTTTCTGTAGATCGTGATAGATTCACCTTAAGTTAACCAAACTACTTCTACACATGAACTAAAAAATATTAGGCAGTTACGAGTGTGGTTTAATACTATTGGGTTCCGTCAACAAGTTGCCTACAATGCTCTCATTGTAACACTTGTATGTCTTATTTTTAAAATTTTATGTTCTGTCAGAATGAGCAGAAAAAATTAAAATTATCCACTTCTGAATTATTTTACATGTCAAAATTAAGGGTTAAAAATATATTTCTTAAATAGTAGTTCTCCTGAAAATTTCCAAACGTACCCACGTGCACTTTTTGGTAGGGCTGGCAAATCGTGCGAATTGGATTGTTATCGGGTCGACCTGATAACGACCCAATCTGATAAGGTCAAATCCGAACACGACCTGTTAAGAAAACCCCCAACCCGAACACGAACCCGACCTGCTACATTCAAACCCGAACACGACCCG
>JAYDZE010575235.1:0-11558 GCA_034509125.1 Monilaria moniliformis
ATATTGAAGATGTTCTCATTCTATCTGGCGATCACTTGTACAGGATGGACTACATGGACTTTGTTCAGGTAAGCTACAATAGAAAGATGTAGTGCAAAGTTATTGCAGTTCCAAGTCTATTTATTCAGTTTGCTATAAAAAAAATAAGTCTATCTATTTGTAGCATTAACATTACACAAGATTTTGTTTTTTGCAGTCTCACCGCCAAAGTGGGGCAGATATTACTTTATCATGTTTACCTATAGATGAAAGGTATATCATTTTTTCGCTACTTTACACTTATTAACAGTTTTTAAGAAAAATAAGTAGTTGCTAAGCATTATCTTCCTGTTAGCAAGCTTCAGTTTCACTAGAAATTGATTTCCATGGCCAAGCATCCCTGTGATTTAGTATTTATATTTTTGCAAAGAAATTAAATAATAATAACTATGATGAATTGCACAAGGAACTTCTACGCAACTTAGTCTAGGAAAATGCAGAGAATAATGAGATACAAGATAACATAAATATGGAGAGGGTGATTGCATTTGTTTAAACAGAAATAAGTCCACATCTAGCTATTGAAAGTAACAGCAAGAAGCGCAGTAATTAGATAATAGGAAAGGAAAATCCCTAACTGTCAGCTTTGGTGTTTCCTAGTACACAAATACAAATATTTCATGAAATTCATCTATTTTCATGATAGCCGCGCCTCAGATTTTGGTTTGATGAAGATTGACAATAAAGGAAGGGTCCTTTCATTCAGTGAAAAACCGAGGGGAAATGAGTTGAAAGCAATGGTAATTGTGGATATATATTCTTACTCTCCCGGCAATTGTTTTCTAAATTATGGACGGAAGCAATTACAGTGGTATATTTCAGGCAGTAGACACAACAGTTCTCGGACTCTCGCAAGAAGAGGCAGAAAAGAAGCCTTACATAGCCTCAATGGGAGTTTATGTCTTTAAGAAGGAAATACTTCTCAATCTTTTAAGGTAAGTATAAAACCCACTCGAATACAAATATCTGTGTTATCTAATATGTGAAGACTTAGTACTGCCTGTTGTTCTGTTTCTTGAGATGGCGTTTCCCAACTGCAAATGACTTTGGTTCAGAAATAATCCCTGCATCAGCTAAAGAGTTCCATATTCAGGTCTTCTAAAGATTCCTTCACCAAGACACAATTAGTTCTCCAAGAATACAATTTCACAACTACATGTGTTTGACATTTAAGTTGGTGTTGTGGAACGGCGAAAATATCTGCAGGCTTATCTATTTAACGACTACTGGGAAGATATCGGGACAATACGTTCCTTTTTTGAAGCAAACCTAGCCCTTACAGAACATGTAAGCTTCCTATAGTGCAAAGTTCTACTCTTTTAAGATGTCATCATCACTTAAGCTCTCTTTTGGAAGCAGATGATCGATACGGATGAAAAATCGAAACTTTCATGGTTCTTCTGTAAATTAATATTGATGATTTTCCCTTGTATTGCTTTGTCAATTCAGCCACCAAGATTCAGCTTCTATGATGCTACAAAGCCAATCTACACATCTAGAAGAAACTTGCCACCATCAAAGATAGATGCCAGCAAGGTTATCACACTTTTTGCATGATTGATAATCTTAAAATTGCACATCACATCACTTTCAAAAGCCATCCCATGGAGATTCTTCTCTGTCTTAACATCTTCAGGAAGCTTCCTTTTGTTTTGCAGATTGTTGATTCTATAGTTTCACATGGTAGTTTCTTGACCAGTTGCTTAGTTGAGCACAGTGTTGTTGGTATCCGTTCACGCATAAACTCCAATGCCCATCTAAAGGTTAGATTTGCTGGCAGTGCTCTGTTTCTGAATTTTCAACGCTTTTCTGAATAGTATCCCGAACATCAATCCAGAACAGCTGTCCTGCAATACACCAAGTGAATTTCCTAAAGTACAACTCAGCCTAGTCCTTGGATCTGGTTCTATCCTAAAAGTCGAATAGGGATTGATTCAAGCTCTTAATAGTCTCTGGTTTTCACCAATGACCTCGGTTAGACTAGCAGAACAACTGGCAGGCTTGTTACTCTTGACTCTTACAGTTACAGCACTCTTCATATTCAACTCAGATAACGAGCGTCCGGAGAATAACAACTTTATATATTTATATATACATAGAGAGAGATTAGAAGCAATACATATATAAGGGTGCAAGGTGTCCTTTTTATACACATCTAGACCATATGTAACAGTGGGATCAGTGATGAAAGATTACCGAAACCTCCAGGCAGTGAAAGATTTTTATATTATTGGGCAATTTGAGAACTGTTGAAGGTAACATGGGTTTCTGCCATATTTACCCATAGGTAACATCAGGAAACAGCAATCAACAGTAGTTAGTAGGCCAGCCTTCCCAAAATTAATGCTGAAGAATAAAAAATGAACCTGGGAAAAGAAAAAAAAAATTGCATATGTTACCTGTTTCGGAGTTTGGTAATTTTGTCCAAATAAAGTGTTTGCTAAGCTTTGTGGTTATTGCAGGATACAGTGATGCTGGGGGCTGACTTCTATGAAACTGATTCAGAAATTGCCTCTGCCTTATCAAAGGGGAAAGTACCTGTAGGAATTGGAGAGAATACAAGAATCAAGTACAGACAATTTGATTTATGAGTAAATCCACGAAAATTCTTTCACATTATTTTCATTCTCACATTTCTCCACTTGCAGAGAATGCATCATCGACAAGAATGCTAGGATTGGTAAAAACGTCGTCATTGAAAATTCAGAGGTAAGTTTCTCTCAGAATACTTACCAGCAGCTATTGACGTTCTTTATCAAGCACTCACCACATCTTGATTATTTGCAGGGTGTACAAGAGGCTGACAGAACTTCAGAAGGATTTTACATCCGATCGGGTGTTACAATTATATTGAAAAACGCAATAATCAAAGATGGAACAGTGATATAACAATTTTTGTATCTCTTCGGTCAGGTAGTGAATATCCAAAATATTGAGAATCATGGACTTCTGTCACATAAGAAGAGTGCCTAAGCAAGTATTCATCCTCGGAATTCGGATTTCAGCTGCCTATGTATCCATTTTGTTTATTTGTTCTTAATTCTACAACTGTTGTCTGTTTCAAAGTCACAATTATCTCTCAATTATTACATAAATTATTATCCAATCAAGATTAGGAACATGGATCACTGAAGAAATATTCAGCATTACAGAAAAGGTTTGAAAAAATTGACAGAAGCCTGGCTGGCTAGTTTTACATCTGTTTAATTGAATGCAAGCAGAAATGACAAAACATGCTTCCCACAAAGGAGATGCAAAGTTGGAGATTTTCGTTAACGTTCAACAGTGTAAGATGACATGTAACTTGTAAGAAGTTCAGTCATACATAATCAACTATTATAATCAGGGACAAAATGGAGAAACTTTTTCACAACATGAATTGATAAAAATGTCATTGAACATCAGGCAGCTCGCCAAAAGTTTATGTAGTGCATACTGTGTTTTCTTGAATAACGAAGGAACTTGATCCTTGTTATCCTTGTTGTAATCTGTTCTAGAAAGAAGTCAAGAAATAAATGAGAGAGAAAGAGACAGTAAATGTATACAATGAAGCTAAAAAAAGAGAGTTGTATACAATGTGAGAATAGACAACTATTTCAAAGGGAACAATTCTTCACATTGAAAGTGTAATTCATTCTCAAATCTCTGCAAGACAAAACGTTCCTCTGCTGACATAATGCTGGTGACATAAGATTTACTGTCTGAAAAAGGCTTCCTACCTGTTCTTCCTGCCCGATGAAGATAATTAATTGCATCTTTTGGGATATCAAAGTTGTATATATGGGTTGTTTCAGGCAGGTCAACTCCTCTACCAGCTATATCTGTTGCAACAAGAAGATAACCTCCTGATTGCTTCAGGTCCTATTTTCAAAATGCAGAAACAAACAGTATGGATAGCAGTCAGCCCAGGGATTAATCTCAAATTTTCTTTCCCTAACTGAGATATGGATGAACTTACAGTTATGGATGTAGCTCGCTGGTTAAAATTGATGTCTTCCTCTAACAGAACTAACTCTAGGGATCCTCCATATGATGTTTTTAGAAACTCAATTAGAAGAGTTGTAGGTGGAGCATTTCCTGCTTTCTTTGACTTCTCAGACTGCATAGCAAGATGCAATAACCCCATCATTGGCATTGATATCTTCAAAATCAAGAGCAATCTATATGATCGAAGTGTGTGCATTTGATAGTAATTCCTATAAAGAGGAGGTTGAGTAATTTCATCTAGACTAGATAGTGGACCGTTATCAACAACCTACTTACAGTACTAAGATGTTTAACATATGATCAGAACAGAGCATATCGAAGATGGACAAGGTAATGGAAACACTGAGTTATTTAAAAAGATGAAGAAAAAAAAAATTCATGGAAGGATCAACCTCACGAACATGAGCATTGAGTTCTATATTTTTGGGTAACCATGAACATACTATACTGGTGGAACTACTTTGGGCAGGTACACACATAAAGTTTAAGTACTAGGCACAGAGATGCAATTTTCTTTTGATCACTGATCAGAAACACTAGATAACATGACATCTATCCATGTTTATCATGTGAAAAAGCTTCTATAACCATGGTCATGTAACTATGAATCATGTATCATGCGACAGCCCTTCTTCGGTTTATGCAATGCAAGAAATCCTAACCAAAATAGATACTTTAATGATATAGGTCGACTGTATATTGGAAAGGGCTAAGAGACACTAACTTGCTCTCCAACAAAAATTATGGCAGATTGAGGTGCATCGGACTGTAACAAATGCAGGAGCGTAGAGTACTTCTCTCTGTTACCACATATCTGAATTATCAAAATGAAGATACTCTGTTACCATGTCAAATAAGTTGGAAACTATAGCAGGATAATTGAGGTTAACAAAGAACCAATATGTGATGTAATCAGAATAGATTGCCGCATAGCAAGTTATCATCTCAAATTCCTATTGCTGCATTTTCTCACCACATATCTATGATGCAGGCAAGAAGGCATTGGCTGAATTGGATTTACATGGACATGCACAACATCCGCCTGTCATAACAAGCCACAGAATCTCATAACTAGTGGAAAATGACACCATATTCTCATAGTGACTAGGATAGGATGAGTCTAATTTACTAACCCTGGTCCACTTCTGCTGGATACAATCATACACAAATCGTCTATGCTGAGGAATAGATGCACTAGCAAATACAGTTTGGCGGCTAGTGATTGACGAGTGGATTGTCAAAAGCTTCTTTAAAGAGCTCACCTCCTTGGAAGAATTGAACATAAAATCAACCTATAGATTAAACAACATATTAACCACAGCACCACATATGTTAGGGCACTCAAATGTAAAGACGATGGCATACAGAAAATATAAAAGAGTTAAACAATCTAATGCACTTGAATGTTAATCCTTTGGCCCAGTTTTGTCAAAAGCGTGCCTGGGGTGCGGGGCACACGGGGCTCGACTGGAATTGCTCCGGGGTGGCTTGGGCAAGCGATATTCAGGGGGTGCTGGTGGGGCGGCTGGGGCGCACGGTGCGCAGCGGGTCGACTTGGGGCGACGGTGGAGGCAGAGAAAACAATCGGCGACTTGTGTCTCATCCAAATAAAGATGAGGAAGGACAACTGGAGGAGGAAGAGAGACGAGCAGTAACCTCGAACAAACTGCCGGTGATGTCGCCCATCGTCATCAAGATAAGTAGCCTCTCTCTCTCTCTCTTCCCCAGTCTTTCTCCTCATCATCGTCGTTGACCTAAAACAAACCCTTTATCTCATTTTGAAAACGACGTTGTTTATTTCCATCACTCTTTCGTTTTGCAAACTGAAAGCCCAGTCCACGCACCTTTTAATTTTTCCCTAAATTTTCGAGTTTCCCAAATTTTTTCTTTTCTTTTTCTTTTTTCATTCTCCAAGTCCAAAAATAACCTTTCAAATCCCTTTTTCAAAAAACCCTTCAAATCTGATCAGATCCTTGAACTGTTAGTGCGCCCTGATTCATGGGGCGCGCTCCGGATTTTTAACTAATTGAGCCGGTGCGCCCCGCTCCTGACAACACTGTTTTCGCCCAATTTTGTCCATTTTGTAACTTAAAGTATTAACATAGCACAAATTTAGGAACTACAACTCAACGCATCTACGGAAGTGCTTAGCCGTAACTGTTTCCAGAAGTTTATTAGCCAACGAAAAGCCAAATTAGTTTTTTAAACATTTTTCCAAAAATGTTGGAAAAAGACAACCTAGGGATTTTAGTATATAATTTGGTTTGTAAGAAAGAAAGGACATTAAACAAGGAAATCATTTTGGGTACCTCATCAATTACCAACACTCGCAGGGCGTCCAACTTAAGAATATGCTTGTCAAGCATCTGGCATAGACTCCTCAAAGTAGCAATTACTATAACTGGGGGTTCCACCTGTTAATATGAATTTTGTGATTAGTAGTACTGGGAACATCAGAAGAATCTCGACTTTGACATGACTCATACAGCATCATTAGGCACCAAAAGTCATCAAAGAAGTTCGAATTCATGTTCATAAAGATATATATGGTTATAGGAATGTTAATTACCTTTAACCAACTCTTATGTCTTCTCAATGTACCACCATCTAAAAGAGCCATGACTGTACATGACTTCTGTTCATTCTCAAGTTGCAGAGCTTTTGCAGCCAAAGTACGTGCAACTTTTGTGACCTTTTTTATGAGAAGATACA
Organism: Monilaria moniliformis; assembly: GCA_034509125.1. NCBI lineage: Eukaryota > Viridiplantae > Streptophyta > Magnoliopsida > Caryophyllales > Aizoaceae > Monilaria > Monilaria moniliformis. Next base: position 6,739 of record JAYDZE010575235.1, read on the forward strand.
AAAGCTTTTCATTATACAGAACTCATTTCATAACACTACGATCTCTACACAGGAATTACAGAAGAAAGAAGAGGTTACCTGCATACCGAGTTCTCGTGTGGGTACAACAATCACAGCCTGTACGGATGACCTTTGTGCATTGACAACTGAGAATATCAAAAGCAGGTATGCTAGGGTCTTTCCTGAACCTGTCTAGAGAAACGAAACCAGAAAAGAACAGTTACTTTATCAGCTTTCATGTGGGTATGTGGTAAAATTCAGCTAATGATAAAACATTCCTATCGAGTTTGAGGTTCTAGAATGGACTCTATCTTAATCATCAGAATGCCTCATAAAGAATGAATTCACAGAAAACAACAAGGGCCGCCAAAACCACTCTATGACCTTAAGGCATGTGTTTTTATTTTTTTTAACCTTATAATTTTATATATTTTTGGAAAAATTTCGATTTTAGCTCCCCCCAAGCTATATTTTTTCCTCCACCACGAATGCAAACCTCATAGAATTTTCTGAATGAATATAGAAAACCATGTAAATACATTTGATGCATCCACCATAAACGGTACACACTGCAACAAACTTCAAATCTATGGGCTAATATTTATCATATACAAAATGCATGCTACTGAGATGAATTTGGCTCACTGTGCTGATCCTAGATTACCGGAAAGTCTAAGGATGATAGGCAAATCACGAAGAAGTCAATTGATAATCCTTTTCCAAATTATAGCACTTAAGTAAAAATAATAATAATTAAAAAAAAAAAACTTATTAAACACAGATGCGCATTGTCTCTAAAATGTTCAGTTTTCATATTCTTTCCCACTTTTCTCTAGGAAGCAATAAAGTAGGAATGCTTTGCTTGGTGCTTGACATTCCAAATTTAAGCACCTTGTTTTAATCATTCCCAACAATCCAAAAACCATAACTTTCCAAAATCAAAACAACACTCGATTGTATTGACCTGAGCATGCATCACACAATCAAGGCCGGAAAATAACACCGGCAGTGCCTCACTCTGTACCGGCGTCGGCACTATGTATCCAACCTCCTCCGCCCTGAAAACAATAAATTTGAGCAATCCATCCCAATCAAATGCTATCCTATATCAACTCAACCTCACTTCGATATCCCTAAACATTCATTTTCCACAGCAAAACATAATCGAAAACCAAAAAAGCTTGCCTCCGGAGCACGTGATCGGGAACGTGACCTTCACAGAGTTCGCGAAGCTTCGAACAATTTTTGTTGGTTTCCACATCGGATTGAGCAGTGGAGCTAACAGAAGCGGAGAGCGAAAAACAGTTTGACATACGGTTTCCGCGGTAAGAAAGCAATGAGCAATTAGGGCGTAGGAACGACTGAGAGAGAAGCTTCATTGAGGAGGTGCATGGTAAGGGTTGCGTATGCGTCGCAGAGGAAGACGCCATGGAAATTATTTCTTCAGTGAGGAAGGAGAAGCGAGGATAGATCCGATTGATACTGATTAAAATCCGTAATTTACTATTATGCCCTTGCTTTCAGCTGTTGTGTGTGTTTTTGCTCTTGATTAAATTCAATGAACCAAACTACCGTAAATAAATTAGAATCTTCGCAAGCAAAGTAGTAATTTTATTTAAATATAAAAAATTATTAGGTTAATACCACTAGGCACTAGGGGCTCTAACATAGAATTATCAAGCAGCTCCTTATACTAATACGAATTCACAAAGTTTGTGTGGACTCAAATAAATTTATGAATTACGAGATATTCGGCTTTGGCTCGATTTGGTTAACACCTATATAACCAAAGTACAAAACTGGTAGAATGAAGGGGTCGAATCGCAATTTCCGGTTTTTACTTTTTCTCCATACTTATTTTCTTTTAATTCTTACTCTCTCTCTCTCAAGGTTTAGTTAATAGTAATGCTAATATTTATCATTTACCTGTTCTCACTTTTTTTGATTTCCGTCCCATATAAAATATAATATGACTAGTGCTACATCAACAAGGAGTATAAGAATTGTTGGAAAGAATCGAGTTAATTATAGAAAAAAAAAATTAAGAAAAGAATCGAGTTAATTATATAAAAAAAATTAAGAAGTGCTTAGTCACTAAGTAGCTCTTTTCTTCATCCTCAATTCTTTCTATATATTAATTTAAATAATGTCTATAAATTGTAAAATGTAAAGGAAAAAAATTACTACAAAAAAGTTTATTTCTTTATACTCAAATCCTAAATATGGTGTCTGATCAAATCAATATGGTATCAGAGCAACGTCTACGATCTTTAAAAGAAAATTAGAATGAATAATTCATCATCATTCAATAACCTTCCCCGAACCAATTAGCAAGACCAGAGTTTTTGCCCTACAACCAGAAAAGAAACCAACATGTCAGAAGATAATAAGCTAACCACCTAGTTTGCAAGTATGATGGAAGGAACAAAGAACATAGCTCTTAGTTTTAAATTCGATGGACCAAACTTCCCGATTTGGTCAAGGTTTGTGCGTATAGCGGTAGGAAGCAGGGGCAAATCTGGGCACTTAACAGGTGTTCCGCCAGTCCCGGCACCCGAAGACCCAAACTACACCCAATGGGAGGAGACGAATTTTACCGTCTTCTCGTGGCTCATCCAAAATGTGGAAGCCAAACTTGTAATGAACTTCGCTCAGCACCAGACCACCAAGGCCTTGTGGGCAGTCTCACAGCCACCTTCGGGAGCGGATCTGATCCCGTACAAGTCCACGATCTAGAATTTCGAGCAAACAAGGTGGCCCAAGGAACCCAAACACTCAAAGACTATTGGAGCTTGTTACATAACATGTGGATTAACATAGATAGAAGACAACCAAACCATCTCGGCTGTTGTGAGAAGGGAATAAACAAATATAGAGAATTAATGGAGAATCGAAGATTGTACCAATTTCTTTCCGGGCTCGACGAAAAGTATGATGGAACGAGGCGGGATACTCTTAAGGAAACACCACACCCTTAGCCGAATCGGCCTATGTTAAGGTTAAACAGAAGGCCGCTCGATTCCAGATCATGAAATCGACAGCGAGACCCGATGATTCTGGATCATCACAGGGTGTTGGCTACAGGTTTGGAATCCGTAGCAACAAGAGACAGAGGAAGCGGCCGCAATCGGCCTCCGACAAGTTCAACCGAGTGAATCCAGCCAAATACAGTAACTCTCAACCACCGAAATACAAAACCGACAAGTCAAAACTCCACTAGACTCACTGTAGAATGAGAAAACACGCAAGGGAGACGTGTTTTGAACTAATAGGGTATCCAAAGTGGTGAGAAAATAGCCATAAATCAACCGGGTAAAAAACCTGACAGCCCGAGAAAAATCGGTGTTTGGGATGGAGGAACACGACTTGGCCGAAGCTACCAGAGCCGTGATGGGCAGCCAAGCAGGCCGCCTACATCAAAGGGGGCAACATGCGGCCATCGGAGACCGCTGGGAATCACATCGGAGAAGAAACAGAACCGTGCTCGGGAGGAGAAAAAACGGCCATGGCTTGCATTCAAATGGGATAAGACTTCCAAGATAAAGGTCTTGGTTTTTTGTTAAGCCATCCATCTCTGTCTTTTTTACTAAATTCACCCAATGCCCCAATTAATTCATTAGGCAGTCCCTCGAGTTATAACAAATTCTGAAATTTCCCCCATAGACTTGGTCAAACTCGGTCAGACCTAGAGAAAATTAACAAATTCGATTCTAGATGGTAAATAAAATTATCAACAGCCCCGCATACCTTGTAAAAATAGGTTTTCCATGTTAGAAGATACATATGTGGCATGTCAAGTAGAAAAAACTAGTGATGCAAGAGAAAATGGATTTTTGATTGTGAAGATACACATACCATGACTTATAATAAGTCTGAAATTATTGAGCTATCAAAATCCTCTAGAACTCATGTCCAGATAGCTAATGGGGAACGAGTTCCAGTTTAATGGGCTGGGTCTTTTCAAATTACGCCCACTCTTCGAATTTTAAATTGTCTCTATGTTCATTCTTTGTCACGTAAGCTATTATCCGTCAGTCATGTGACAAAAGAACTCAAGTGTACTCTGTCAATGCATCCTCGTTTTTGTCTTTTGCAGGATATCAGGACGAGAACGATTATTGAGTGTGGCAATGAGCACCACAAATGTATTACGTAGATGAGATAGCCCAACAAGGTAATGTGATGCTAGCTCACGGATCTGCGACCGAGGAGGCTTAGCTTTGGCATCGTCGGTTGGGACATCCCTCTACGAAATACCTTAAGCTTTTATTTCCTTATTTAGTTAAAACTTCTAATTTTCGCTGTGAGACTTGCGTTTTGGCTAAAAACCACCTATACTCGTTTAAGCATAATAATTCTAGGATGAATTATGTTATCTCGTTAATTCATATTCATGTGTGGGGCCCCTTAGTTGTGGGTGGAGGGCATGGGTTTTGATATTTTTTGCTTTTCATTGATGATTGCTCGCAAATGACTTGGGTTTATTTTCTTTAAAAAAAATCTGACGTTTTTCAAAAATTCACCCATATTTATACCATGATACAAATCCAATTTCAAACAAAAATCAAAATTCTTCATTCTGGCAATGGAGTGAGTTTGTTAACTCATCCATGCAAAGTTTCTTTAATGAGAGAGGGATGATTCGCCAAACTACTTGGCCCTATACACCTTAACAAAATGGAGTAGCCGAAAGAAAAAATAAGACCATCTTAGAAATAACTCGTAACTCTTATTCTTGACTCATGGTAGGATATATATATCGGCCCCAACACAAGTCCGGCCCAACAACCATAAGTTAGGCCCATAACCCAGCTTAGCCC
>JAYDZE010575246.1:0-11557 GCA_034509125.1 Monilaria moniliformis
TACACAACTGGCTATGTTGCTCCTCTTCTTCTTGCTGCTTCCTTTGCTGGAGTATTGCAGGTACTGATTTGGCCCCATTAATTTTCTGGTGCTTACAGTATCTAAAATTGCCACGAGGTGCCTTTTTGGTATCACGACTGCTTTTCCTTGTGATGTACCATTATGTATTAGTGATTTTTGCCCTGAAAAAGGTGTCAACAGTATGAGAATTCTCCCACAATATACACTTGCTAATGTTCTCCCTGCCCTCAAGGGCTTTTCACGACATTCTTATGCAGTTTGGTCCTCTAAATCTCCTACTGTATCTATTTAAGTCGTAAACCAATGCTAATGCATGTGTGCCTGCAGAGCCTACTTTCATTCCGCAAATTCTCAGCATGGATCAACCCTATGAGGTATTATATATGTCAGTTGAAAAGGCTTTTTCTCCACACTCTACTTGCTCCTCGTTTGTTGTTTTTCCTGTTCTAATATGGGAAATTAAATATGTTCCAGTGGTGCCCTCCTCCTTGGTGGCGGGTTGTACACACTGTTGGATAGGCTATTCCCAGTTACAATGGTGATGTGAGTGTCTGTGTGGAACAAACAATATAGCAGAAACCAGAACATCTACTCTGGATTCACGTGCTTTTATCCAGCATTGGTTGTTTGTTGTACTAAATGAAGCAACTCGGTGTTCTTGGAATTAGGAGGCTATATACGGCGAGCTGCTAGTTTCTGGTGCAAAAGCAAAAAGACCCCTAGTGGTGAATGTACAAAAGTGCGATAATTATATGGAACTAAGAATAGTAGATTCATATAGATTCATATTGGAAAGCTCGGGACATTTCATGTCTGGTAAGAAATGTGTAATACCCAAAAAATAGTTTGTTGGTGGGCAGATTATGTTAATCTCGTTCTCCTATTCAAGATTTCCAACGGTTTGACATTGGCTGAATCTCAAATTTCGCATTGCAGAAATGCGAAGGATTTACTACTGCTTTTATGCTTGTTTTGTACCAATAGTAGTTTATGACATCAATTTTTTTTCGTTCTCTGTTTTATTAACTTTATTTATTTATTTACGAATCCAATTTAATTTGTATTATGAATATCTTGAACTTTTTAGTTTGTTTAATTTGTCCACATTATAGATTCCGGCATCAAATACATGATTGTAAAACAGGTTTCTCAAGATAGGATGTCGAAAGGTGAAGGTACAATGTGACAAACATGTTTTACAGTGAGCCTAGTCAAATATACAACACTAGAATTTTTTATGCAAGATATAATTGAAATCATTTGTAAATTTTAGAATATTGAAAAAATAAATGAAATTTTAAAATACTATCCTTGTTCCAAAGAAATATTCAATCACTTTTCATGGCACAAGTTTTAAGAAATTATTGAGTATGTGATGAGTGGAGGGTTGATAAAGTATAAAGAAGTAAAGAGTTTGTGGTGGATTAATGCTAAGAACTGGAAAATGAATATTTTTATAGGACGTACCAAAATGATAAAAAATGAATTTTTCTCTCGTACGGAGGGAGTATATATAAATTATTACGAAATTCTCTGTGGAGTTGTTTGGTTTGGTTGATAGAATATATAAAATTGATATGATAGAGTAAGATTGAATTATTTAGATTATTTAGTTTTGTGTTTGAAGTATTTGATTGTAGTATATGATAAATTGAATGATTATGATTAAAATGCAAAGAATTATATATATACAAAAAACAAATTCTTTTTTTTATAATCATGCAAGAACACATATATTGTAGATATGAAATTTTGTATTATGGATTGGAATGATGATTATCGTCCAATTAGATGATTGGGATGCTTGCCGAATTATCCATCTTATCATGGGTCTAATCATATAAACTAAATATTTGATTAAGTTAAATTATTTTATCAAGCATACTCTATCACTCAAATCAAATGCCTTCCAGGTGTATTCCAATTCCTGTCATACGCATTTGTAAAGTAGGCTAATTGTCTCAGTTACCACACTAAGCTGTTAACATCGTAACAATCACAATTAAATTTGTATGAGAAAACAAGGTCTTTTAGTTCTTTACACCAAATAATCCTTGAAAGAAAAAGCCATAATCTCAGACATAAGTAGAGGAGTCATCCAATCTTTCGCAAAAGCAATTAGAGCACAACATAGAACAAACAATCTTCTACATATATTACACTAATCGCTTTCGTCTTTTCTTCATAATCAATAGATCAAAAGCTCATAAGAACAGATAGTATACAAAACATGAGAGTAAAGAATATCACAATCTTCAAGCAAATTATTACTCGGATACACCTTCAAGCTCAAATCGCTCCCCTACAATAGTTTACAACCCCCAAATACAGGAGAAAAGAACTCGAATAGCTACTATTTCTGTGAACAACTTGTGTAGTGTGCTATGGAAGGTCCAAAAAGCCGTTTCCATGTTCAATGTTTTGTGAAGAACCCTTGAGTCAAAGAGGAAAAATCGTACTCTTTTCCTGATTGTGACGAACCCGATGAAAGTGAGGATGCATTCTGTTGGCCAGCTACAGGCATACTGCCATTACTAGATGCATTATTTCCCATTGCATACGAGCTGCAACACAAGAATGAAGTTAATGGCATGATTTTAAATGCCTAGCTTTGATAGAACATTTGAAAACAGCAAGAAATACACAAAGTAACATGTTTCTTTTTCCGTGGCACAGAAGGAACATGAACTTGAAAACAAAATAGAGCAGAAACTTCAAGTCTCTAATAGAAGTAAAAATTTGCATTTGGTCTGGCAAATGACGCAGAGGTCATATTTCATCTTAGATTCTAGTATAACATATCAATAGGCTTATCATTCACAATTTTAAAAAGTTCAACTTAACAGAATCTATAGAAGCTAGTCAATTAGAGCGGCAGATAAGGAAAGTTTTTTATATTCTATAGTGGCAAATATCATAGTTTCGGTTATACATCATCCAATAGAGTAAGAGAGCAGTAGAAGATCATTTTATGCAAAACACATTGCATATGGCTTTATCATTCTCCACCATAGTGACATATATTAGACAAAAACCATGAAAATAGGTTACAGCACTAGAACTCCTAATTCTTTCTTCCCAAAAACACAAACTTGTGTTGAAAAAACCATGCTACTGAAAGATAACTAGTTGAATTTCATTGAAAATTACAAGTTAATTGATCACTATGTCATCTTAAATCTTCAGAGGATATGAGGGGAGGAAATGAACTTTATTTAACTTCATAGAAGTACATGAAGATACATATTCCCAAAATGCATCTTCCAGAATAATTAATATATAGTAAGTTAACTCTATCCAAACCAAGTTCACAGAAGTTTCATGCACATACCTAGACGTTGGGAGAGCAAAAGAATTTCCAATTGGTCGAGGTGGTCCCATGTTTCCCATCTGTCATAAGAGCAAAAAACAAGAATGTAGGTACACCCATGTATTCAACTTTCAATGATACATCAATACAAATCACTTATTTTCTACCTGCATATACTTCACTACTTCAGCTTTCTGAGCTTCCGTCATCATCATTCCAGGGAACTGGTAACCAACATTTGGCCAACTTTGGTTGGGCAAGTCGGTGCCATTAAGCCCTACTTGCGTGTTGTTAGGAGCTTTTGGCATTCTCCCAGAAGCATTGGATGCAGCAGCTATTAACAGCGACTGTTGTTGAGCTAGCATAGCAAGCTGTTGTTGGTGAGCAGCGAATGGAGAAACAATATTGGTCTGCAACATGACAAAGCAAAAAAGATAGGTCATATAATGGATAGCAATAATAGCAATATGAAAGTTTAGTTGTCTCTCAGTTCCTCATAAAATTCTAGTGTTTCTTATATTTTTGAATATTTGGGATGAACCTTTTTTTATCTTAAGGACAACAGTTCATAATTATTTTATTTATTTATTTTTGGGGGATTAAGTGTGCCTGGAAGGGGGGAGGGGGGGGGGGGGGTCATATACATCTCAAGAGTCAGGCACAAGACATACCTTCTCAAAAAGAGACATAATATCATTTTTAACATCTTTCTGGGAATTCACTAACGTTGAACTAGGTGCAATTGATGGTGAATCCCTGAAAAGATCTTCAATCCCAGAAGCCGCCTGTGATTTGCTTTCATCAAGTTTTGCTGGAGTGGTCTTTTCTGTTGAGGATGACACATCAGCAGCTGCAGTTTCAAAGGAAACATGAACATCCACAAAATTGCAAAATCCAAAGATGCTACGAATTTAAATTTCTTCAAGGTTTGAAGCCACCCCTCCTCCTTCAACTCACAAAAGACAGGAAAGAAGCAAAACATATCTGGAATCCAACACCAAAAAATGCAAGATAGTTCAGACATACATTGAAATCCTGCCCATGTATTATCATCCCCAGAAGCTCCAGTAGTATTTTCACCAGAACCATCCATAGAAAGCATGTTGAAAAGATCAGTTGCATAATCGACTTTGGGGGGAGAGATCTTCTCTTCTACCTGCTTTGAAGGTTCAGCAGGTGGAGCTGTCTCTACTTTCTGAATCACTTGCTCAGTAACTGCAGCTGGAGCTGGAGCCGCCTATTGTCAGAAAGACAAATAAGGGCCCTTATTTTAAACTTCAACAAATTAAAGGGCATAAATAAATGATACAATTCATGCATAATAAGAAATATTAACAGAGTCAACTAAAATACAATTTGTAGGGAGATCAAATTTTCATTGCTCGTCCCAACATTAGATATAGCTAGAAACAAGATGACTAGTTGTTTTCCTGGATACCAGTGAAGATTGGAAAGCTTATCCATTCCATCATCACATATATTCGTAGGAAGCTACATTGCTCAATTGGGAGTTTATTTGCTTCAATAATTATATTGGTGAACTTCATTACAAAAACAAGTTCAAAAATTTCCTAGAGAACTGACCAACCATTAGGAAGAAACTATATAAAAATAAAACAAATGTATGCCAGAAGACATACTTGTTCTGCAGCTTTAGGAGGCACAGGAACACTAATTCTGGCAGCAGGAATGTTTTGTCTTGTACTAGGTGCTGGAACATTCTTCCTCTCAGAAGAGTTCCCGGAACTGCTGAAATGTCCTTGGCCACTTCTATCACTAGGTCGTTGCCACTGGACAGAAGCTTTCTCTTCAGTTCTCCTAGGAGGTGACTTTGGATTCCCATCCTTTGGTACCCATCTCTTCTCTTCATACCTTAATCGATTATAGCAGAAAAGACACATAATCAGCTTGTGGAACCAGACATATGTAATGTATGTGCATAATGAAATTTCTTTAGAATATGAAGCCCATACTTTGCACGAATGAAATTCTCAATCCCAACTCTGTCGTAATTCGGGGGAAGCTCTGCCTCCCAGTAACTGTTTGCCTTTTCATTTCCCATGGCTACATTCACGATGGAAGAATAATTTAGACATTGTTTTCAAAATATATATAAATATATATATATATATATAAAAAACAGAATCACCAAACAGATACAGGTGTCGAATTCTTACAGTGAATAAATGCAACCTGTTCGGGAAGCCATGTGTCAAGTGTAGCAGATCTCACCTGCAGAAAGACCAATATGAACAATCAAACCACAAGTAGCAACTGATATCCATTGCCAATTCAAAAAGGAGAAGATAAAGTATATTGGTCATAATAAAAAAAAAATTGTCATTACTTCCATGAATTGAAGAAAAAGATCCAGAAACATCAACAAGAAAAGTCAGGACTGCTAGTTAACCACAACTTAGAAAAAGTTTCATTGTGTAGAAACATGCATGTAACAGGGCTAATCATTAATGCAACTCTAAGGAAAACATTAAATTAAATTGATGAGCCTGCCAAATACAATTAAACATAATTTCAAAAATCAATCAAAATAAAACAAAGAATAAAAGTCCACTTTTATTATATAAATGAACTAGTGAAAACGTCATCTAATTACAAAATCCAAGTCCTGGATAATAAGTCAATCCTTGCCAATGGAGAATATCCAAAAATGCCAAGTCCTTACATATTCCACAATCTCATTTTTTTCTATTCAGACTTTAAATTCATTTTTTGGTACATACAAATTTATCACTGATCACTAGAACTATGACAATGCAAATGATCTACTTCCAACGCACGGAAATCTTTGGTGTTTAACAATACATACAAAATCAGAGAACCAGTTGAGAAACCAGCAATCTAAAATGACACAGCATTACCAATTACAGAGATCCAAGTATTTTTGGTTTTTTTTCTTCTTTCTGAAATCCATTGTATTAGTTATGTTTAGAAAATCTGACATTTTGCTTCAATCACTTTCATGATTGAATGATTGTCAAAGTGCAACTTCAATAGACGCAAAATTCAAATGATCTCATGGAGTGCTTTAACTCCTATAGTGATAACAAAACAAATAGCAATCTACGGTTGAAAACATCTAGAAATGAAATAAGCATCACCATTATCGCATGGGTAAACCATTAATGGAAAAACCATAGATGTCACCTTTGATATGTGGACTCCAAGACTTCTGTGGATTCCAGAGCATTGCATGCATATGAATATGCCTAAGTTCACACTAGCCCATCGAGGACCTCTGCATTCCAAAAGAAAGAAAAAAACAACTAAGAACAAAAGTATAAAAGAAATCAATGATATGATATTTGTATTATTCAGGAAAAAAATAAAACGTTCCCAACTACAAAATGGAATAGGACGCATAATAGCTAAACAATTTGTTTCCTTTTATTTCCTATAGTTAGTTGATAACAAAAATTAAAGAAACCGTAAATACTTACTTGCATTTGCAATCAGCACACTCCCTATTTTCGGGTAACTTAAGAAGTCCTTCCAAAATCTGATAGCACAGAGATAATTGGTGTCAACCCACAGGAGGAAAACAATAGAAGGGGCAAATAAACAGAGAATCCATCAGCTTTGGGGGAACAGACTTCTAAATGAAATAAAAATAGAGTTAACAAAAGATTTGAGCATGACAATAATAGAACAAGGCACCCCAGAAAGACAAAAATTCCCTTTTCAAGCATAGGTACTGAACAACCCTTGTAAAAGGTTTATATGACAAGGATGCAATGCATTACATTATTTGTGAGAATTTTATAACCCCTGCAACATCCAAATCTAAACTGTTGCCAATAGATACCAAACAACCCTTGTAAAAGGTTTATATCACAAGGCTGCAATGCATTACATTGTCTGTGAGAATCCTATAGCTCCTGCAACATCCAGACTAAATTGTTGTCAATATAACAGCTTGTGGTTTTGGTTTTCATAATTCCAATTTCCATCTGACTATTTACATCATGCAAAAACTTTATTAGAAAAAATAATAGGAACAGCTTTTAGTTATAATAGAATCTATAATCAAATTGACTTAAAACGATCAGAAATTGTTCAAATATCTATAGTTCTTCATATTTAAACAGAGAGGGAACTAATATAATATAGATTGAGTCACTACTCATCAAGTAATGATTTCACATGATTCCGTCCTTGAACTGCAACCAATAAAGATTCGGGTAAAGAAGAAATAGACGATGAGCACAATCTTAGTCATCAGCAGACCAGCCTCAAAGCTGCATACATCTGCAGCTAAAAAACAATCCAAATCCACACAAAAGCTAGATCGAGATGAAAAGAACATCTCTTAACTAAAAGCTACAAAAATAAACCGAACCAAGCACAAACAGTATTTCATCCGACAAACGCATCTGGAAACAAAAAAACCAACGACATCACCTTAGCAACGCGTATTTCTAATCTATCATAGCCTAAAAACAACCGAATCCGCCGATTCAATCATCTCCAAACGCTAAATGACGTAAATAACAGTAGAACAAATCCAGATTAGCGGGAATTCACCTCTCGGTTAAGAAGCGAACGAGATCGAAATAAAAACAGGAAAAATTAAAATCCAGAAACAAAATCGAACCTTCCGATGCTTGGCATTAAGCTCCTTGGAAACGCCGGCCTTCTCATTCATGGTGAAAATTCCCAATCCGCGCTGAGGAGGAGGAGGGTGGACAGAATAAAATTGAATAACGAAGTGAAGAGCGGTGATCTCTTCCTCTCCTCTTCGGCCGTCGGATTAGATGAGCGGAATGGTGAGATATTATTGAATGAGAATGGAAATCACAGAGAAAAATGGCACACCGGCGTTCGTTTATCAATTGACTTGTTTTTTTCTTATTTATTTATTTGTCTCTTTGTTTTCGAGTGTTTTAGGTTGAATTATTTGGTTGGTGAAGTAATTTTTTTGTGAAGATTTTATTGATTAATATAACATTATAAATGTATTATATTAGTGTGTGTGAGAGAGGATATTTTTATACCTAATAGTCAGTTTAGGAAGTTAGTAATCTTGTATATAATATGCTATAAAAGTTAGGCCATAATTGGTAGCCTAGATAAGTTGAGGTCAGATATGCCTTATTGGTAGCCTAGATAAATTGAGGTGAGATAGATAAAGTAAAATGTGCTTTAAAATAAAAAAAATTATTGTTGAGACAAGATAATGATTTAATGTTATTATTTAGTAGCTAAGATAAAAATAAAAATAAAAATATTTGTAGCGCTTAGTATCTTAGATTATATTATAAATAAGATGTAAAAAAACGGTTTTATCCTTAATAAAAATATAAATATATTTATTTCATTTTGCTAATCATAAACTATTTAACTGAATGAATTATTCAATAATTAATTAAAAATTAACAGATAAATTAATTAACTTAGACCACTTAAGAAATGCTTAATTAACTGAAGTTAGTGTCTCCATCACTAATTAAATTCTGGCAAGCATCTAACAAACCAACTTTTTGGTTCCAATGACTAATTAATCAGATTATTTTTTCAATTGTTAATCAAATTAATTAATGACTAATTAATAGCAATTAATGTGAAATAACAGCACAGGCTCTCCCTCATCTCTCCTCTCTTTTCTGTCGAATCCAGAATCTCATTTTCCGGCGACGGTGGCATTGACCAAAAATCGAGCATCAAACAGAAATTCAGGGGAAATCATGGCTGCCGCGTTGACAGAAATCGAGCATCGAACAAAAAATCCAGGAAAAGTCGAGCGTCGAACAAAAAATTTAGCTACATTTTGGCAAAAAATTAGAGGTTCAGATTTTAAAATCCAATCATCATAGCCTCAATCCAATAAGAACAAGGACAAGGACAAGAACGGAGAAATGGTGGTCATGAAATTCCGGCGGCCGTGGAGTGCCGACGTCAGATTTGGAGGAATCACGACCGCCGCGCACTACCGCTACCGCCGCCACTCCACCATTACTGCCAAAAACTTGGATTTTAGTAGTAGGCGGCATTCCTTCTTAGTTTTGAGTTTTCGGGCCACCATGGAATCAAGAACAGATCACCAAAATCGAGCGTCGAACAGAAATCCAATCACAGTCAAGCATCGAGCAAGATTTGAATAAAAATCATCACAGCCTAAACTGAAATTGAGTGTCGAACAAGAACAAAATTTGGCTTAGATTTGCACAAGAATCATCACAGCCCTGCCCAACGTTTAACCGAGAAATCGAAAATAAATTACAGACACAACCGATTCCAGCGAGGGTGAAAGATAGGGCTAGTCGAAAACCTATTCAGAGCAGATAATGAGGTGGCTCAAACACAACCGACTCCGACCAGAAACCATGAGAGGGAGTCACAACCATGGCAGCCAACCCGTCTGGGTTTGCCCCGGGAACCGCCGACGACTACCCTTCTCCTTCCATCAAATCAAAGCCAAGCTTCGAACAATATCAATGGTCATCACAACCAAGCGTCAATTCCAAAAAATCGAAACCCACAGTCCACGAATAGACGACGACCGAAAACCATGCACAGATCAGAGCTTTCACCCTCACCAAGAAATTGGAGACACGAATCAGACCCTTCATCCTCACCAAGACATCGATCCAAAAAATCAGGGCATGGGTTTGTCGGATCTAGAAATCGAAGTCCCAAATCAGAGCCTTCGACAGAGTCGGCAAAAATTATCACAGGGGTAAAGAGGGAAGGAGATGAGATTGCCAGGGTTACTATTATGTGTGAGTATGCTATCGCACCAAAGTCGTCTGATACACAAACCGTCCCAAACCTATATCAATAGTTAATAGCATGCAAACCGAGACGTGCCTGATTAATTTAACACGGGCCTCACTTTTTGGTAACTTGGATATCAAATAGCCCAAAGACACTGTTACTTTAAGATTTGTTATCACTATCTAGCTGAAACCACCTTACCAAACGACCCTTATAGTGTTTATTGATGCATATGTATAATCTCATCCCAAATCAAGAAAGCTGGAATTTGCATCAAATCCATATTTATTAATTACCCTCACATGTAATTGTAGTTTTGTGTTATCCTTATATATACCATTTTGCAAGAATAAAACATCTTGGTAGCTCAATATTCGAATTCGAATGGGTTTAAAATTGCAAAGTACAGACAAACAATCACACAAATTTTCAACTATAGTAAATACCTTGCAAATTGTTAAAAATTAATCATGGTTTGAGTAACTAAGTGAAGTTGTCCAATTGAAAATATTAAAAAAATTAAATGACTTATACGCTCCATGATATTGGAATAATTTTTTTAACATGAATAGGTTTTTGGTAATGCAAATTTAGCAAATATAAGGTTTTATATTGATTTTGTGTAAGAGATTTGATTAATTCAGTTATTTTTTACTAAATTGACGTAGATTAAAATTGCAACTAATTATTGAGAGGACGACAACAACTTTTGAGGGAGAAAACAAAAGAAGACAACAACTCCATAATTCATATCAATATCCGCCACATGTTTTAAAACAATTCGAGTACGTAATTTCCAAATATCTTTGCGAAAATTGTAGTCTCAAATGTCAAGAAATCAGAGGGTAAATAGTGAATCATTATTGATCTTCTTTTCTAATAGAAAGAAAAAAATGTCAAGAAATCACTCAAAACAAAAATGTTGCTAAAGGATGCTAAACAGTAAATCTAATATGTCCCATCTACTAATTTTTTTATATGTTCTCATCAATTAATATATATATATATATATATATAGTTACACCTAACAGTAGTTGTACACTGGAGATGGAATTATTAGTTGGTGGGTTTGGAATGATTAGTAGCTTCGTTCACTTTCCAGCCTACTACTTGAGTCGTTTTCCAATATGATTTTCAAATTTGTATGGTGACAAGTGAAAACAAGTTCAATTTGAATGATCTAAAACTCCAATAACAACCATAAGTTTTATAACTTTGAATATTTTTCTCATTTATATTAAGTTGATTGAACGAGAGATTCTTCTTTAAAATATTAACACACTGCAAGTGAACTGGTACAATTATATATAATAGTGAATAAAATCGTATTCGTAGATATCGAAAATACTACTCGCAGCGGCGGATCTAGGGGACGGGAGAGTTATCCGCATATATTGGAATGTGACTCATTTTGTGGGATTTGGTTTAATAGGATAAGTATGTTTATTATGGTAATAATTTTATATGGAATATTTTATTGTTTAAATTTTTATT
>JAYDZE010575257.1:0-11557 GCA_034509125.1 Monilaria moniliformis
GCAATGCCTGAAGGTTGCCGGAAATCTAGAACATTAATGGAATCTGAAGTGCAGAATACTCCATCATTTCCTTCTGCGTCTACTGAACTAACCCTGCATAAAATGTAAATTAGTAGCCTCTAATGACTCTGCATCGAAGGAACTCAACAGTGAAGAAGACAGCGAACTCAAAATAAAAATTAAAAGTAATAAAGAGCCACGTGTTGACAGACACACACATAATATAAAGTGTATTTATAAAGATAAAGAGTGTCACATTCGATTATTCTTACCTTTGTCTAACACCTCCACCTAATTCTGCATCAGTGTTATTCACATGAAGAGCGGAGATTCGACGACCAGAAGAAGATACCGACAGCAGTGCCTGAGAACTAAGAGAGCTGACATCCCAAACAGAAACACTCTCTGATTCTGCAACTGCCACTTTTCCTCTATTTCTCCACTGCAAAGGACTTGAATAGTCCATGGCAGAGAGAGGCCTCTGCAACTCCCATTTCATCACTTGCTCCCCATCACGGATATCATAGAGTTGGACCACCCTCTGATAGCTAGAGCCCAACATAATGAGAGGTCCGCATGGTTTATACCACCATTGTTGATTTTCAGCAGCCATAGCAGATGATAGAGTGAATCTTCCATGCATCGTGTTGTTCGACAGAGGAGCAAGGGCTGTTCTTACATGGGTGGTTTCATCTTCAAAATGATAAGCACATATCTTTTTGGTGTAGAAATCCCATGAGCAGAAGCCTGAATTCGCAGAATTTCCAGCAGAGGCCGCGACAACATATCTTCCAGAACACCCATCTGCACTAGGGGCACGGATCATCCAACAATCCTGCCATATATTTGGGACGACTCCAGCAGGGGGCTTGTATTCAGCCTTCTCCTGTGAAGAAACAATATTGTTGCATTCTTTAGCAATTCACTAATATATAGAATAACTAAAGGTATTGTATACAGATATCGTACAAAATAACAATCGTATAGGAAAAGGTTATGATTGTACCTCAGAATTAGAAATGTCATAAAAGGAACAATAGCCATCATCATGAGCAAGAAGAACAGACTCTCCCTCCGACACAAACCATCCTCCAGTTGAGGTCTTCCGTCCGATATCATTCAGTTTATAAGTAGAATCTTCCTCCACCTCCTCTTCAAATGTCATGGCTGGCACTCTCTCTTCGTCATCAAATTCGTTAAGCTTTTCATCAGCAATAAGGAAAGCATCAATACTAACTTTGTTGTTAAGTGCATTTGAAGAAGAACTTTCAGCAATACAAGTCTTAGAATCGTCCATCTCTTGAAGCTCACTTGCTTCTTCACCAACATTTGATTCTTCCTTAGCCAGCAATTCCAAAGCAATAGAATTATCTTCGAAAATAGTTGCCTTCTCATCCACATCAAGTATGTCCGTGGAGTCTCCAACTTCTGATACACAAGTCTCGGAACCTCTAAATGTTGCCTTGGATAAAGTCCTATCTCTAATCAACTTATGATGAGGAAACAACCGTGCTTCCAATTCATCGGCATTCAACCTCTTAGCTGCGTATTGAGCATTCTTGACTTCTTTTTCATCTTTCTCAACTCGACTCTTTTCCACATCGCTACCAGCAACATATAACATTGCCTTCTCGATCCCTGTAATCTTTTCTTGAATATCAGACAATATCAACCTGGAGGCATCTGGGTTATTCATGTCCAACATCTCTTTTGTCACCTTTATGTCAGATGCTATCCTCTTCACTTTCCCTTCCAAAAAGGCAAGCTTTTCATGAAGCTTGCTGGGATACTTGTTTGCAGCAATTTCTCTGGGAACACCCGGACAGCTACCAACTTTGTTCACCATCTTTGACTCTATTGAAGTCGACCCAGGTACAACTCCAACCGTGCTAGACTTCATCTTTACTTCCTCTGTGAATGCGCTACTTTTGAGACCAACCTCTGAACCAGACTTCAAACTAACTTCCTCAAGAGCAGATTTTTTCACCACAGAGCTCAAGCTTCGCCCTTTATCATCACTATCCCCAGTTAAAACCGTTACAGCTAGCTTCTCATTTTCTTGAAATTCCCCTTTTGGCTCCTCCACACTTGGTCCAAATTTCTTGAAATCTTTCAAAACCCACTTCTCAAGATTTGGCATTTCCATCGTAACTGAGCTTAAACATTCTTCTTTTATATTACTTCTCTCGTCGTTCACAACCATAATGTTAACTTTATCTTTTTCCACTTCACCCAAAACCCCCCCAATTTTCGTCAAATCTTTTCCAATTCTTTTCTCAACATCAGATTTTTCACCAGATTTGCTATTCAAACTTTTCAAACTAGCCCCACTCTCTTTTCCCCTGGCCGAGCCTATACAAGCCTTCGAAGAATTTTTCCTTAAATTAGGCAACGCCCTAGTAAATTCAGAAGGGCTAGAACTCCTACCTCTCGGCACAGATGAAGTAGACCGCCTGGACCGTGTCTCCTCCGCCTGCGGCGGCGGCAGCGCCACGGACTTGTCTACGCGCGCCATGGGTTTCAGAGTGGGCTTCTGCGTCGCTGCCCGAACCCGTGACGTGGGCCTGGGATTCTCCTTCCCTGTCGAAATGGACCTCCCTGAAATTGGGGAGACTTTTTCGGCGACGGCTGCTGCGGAGATTTTCCCTCCTCCGCCGCCGCGTTCTTTGATCCGGCGCACCGACGCTGTGGACATTTCGCTAGATTTGATTGAGCTGCTGCACTTTCTTTCTGTGTGTGTTGTTGGAGTGTAGATGAAAATCGGAGAAAGATGATATTAGGGATTCGATTGATTCTAGAGAAACTTCAGATTGTGTTTGGGCGGGAGAATGGCAGTCTTCGGATTTTGAAAAAATTTGGGGTCTTCACAAATGAAATAATTTTAAATGATTATTATGGTCCGAGCAGATAATCCAGGAAATGTTCTTGATTAATTGATTTATGTATGGTATTTTGATAAGAGTATTTCTTTTTTGGAAAGGTGCGATAGACAAAATCTAAGAGAAAATTTAGAGCACTGATTTTGTAGAAAAAGGAATTTAGAATGAGAAATATATATTTTCAAATATACGAGCTAAATCTAATCATCAGGATTTTAGTTACTTTATCTTAGATGTGAATATTAACCGTTTCAAAAGTTATTTTAGTTACTAAAGAAATCCAATAGTTATTTTAGTTACTAAAGAAATTCAATGACGATTACCAACATCGGTGAAAAAACATATCCGATAAACTTAATTTGATTCTCAGAATAATTGAATTGTTTTACGAGATATATTAATTTTTTTATTTAATACTACTATGTAAACTTCGAAATTTCTGTTGAAGGGATGTTCGAGATACTATAATTGCCCCAATCCCAGTGTGAAATATTATAATACATCCATGTAGGGAGTGTCGGTTTGTTGAATTAGCCATATCCTATGAATTCATTTCATTATTTAGTATTGAGATAGTGCCACATAATAAGATTAGTCTACTTTTATAAGTTTTGGTCTTTCTTTTATGACCAAAATTAATTTTTAGTAATTTTGGGACAATTCAATTTTGCATAGTCTCAAGCTAATTCAAACTCAGATAACAAAATGCTTTCGTAATGATCAAAATTTCGAGCTTAATAAATTTGTTTGTTAGTTCATAGAAGCTACTGAATAAAAGGATCCAATTCAAAAATGCATAGATACACACGATCAATAGAGGACTCAAAACTTGATAATGATCCATATAAACTCATATTGGGATGGCTATACAAAATAGTGTTGGTAATTCGGAAGTTGGGTGTCGGGTGTCGAGAAATACCCGACCAGATATCCAACAAGTATTCGGAATCCGATACTCGCAAATGTCATTATCGGGGTCGGAACCGGGTATTGTGACATTGTAGTTTTCGTGTATCGAGTAATACCTGATTACCAGTATATAATCAACGGGTGCGGGAAATGTTATGAAGGTAACACAAATCAGATATACCTTTGCCATATTTGCTGCATTGGAGTCTGCAAATGGAAGATTCTGCAAATAACGATGTTTACCAAATACACTCAATACATACTTAAGTTATATTTTATCATGCTTTAATTTTATGTGTAAACATGAACATATATGGATGCATAAAATAGTAAGTATCACATAGTGAAAATGCAGATACTGCTCCATAGTCGACCACAGATTTGGTGCAAAGAGGAGGCACCACAAAAACCGCCAACGGAGTTAGCCAGCTATATCCCGCCGCACATGACGCCATGCCCACCACCTGATGTTCAGGACCGAACCTAGCTAGGGCTTCCAGGAACGATTTTCTGATCATTGATATGAACACCGCCATATCTCGCCCATCCCAAACCGTTGTCCAATTTGTACGACCACTCACTTCTACCGCTGTTAACCTTCATCTGCACAATCCCGCCCCCAATGCAATTTTCGTGCCTAGTAATTCATGTATAAAGCTTCATTTTGATTATTTCACTAATTCAAGAAAAATCAACATTTATTATCAGAGGTAATATCTATAATTTATGTTAAAACCAATACATAATGTACCTCTCAGTTTTGATTACTTTTAGGTACAAAATAACGATAAATGTTGTAAAAGACGACTACAATGCATATATTATATTGCTCAACCAAGCTGCAAAGGTACGTTATGTAGCTAAGTGTATTTCTTCAATCAAAGAGCTAAATTATAGTTGTCTAGTTTAAGACTTATTGCTTTGAATTCTTTATTATAGATTTCTATATTACATAATTTTAACATGCTAATTTTCATCGGGCATAAGTGATTCATATACTACACAGGTTTGAGCACATAAGCATACACACAAATAAGCACCATGACCACGCTCAAGTTTGTAAAACTTGACTCGGGGAAATCTAAATATTTTAGTCAATGAAAAGTAAGATGACTACATTGTAATTACATAAGTGTCACGAAAAAAAAAAAAAGATGACTACATTGTAATTACAAGTGACGATGATTAGTCATTGCATAACATTTTCTCAGCAACTCAAAAGAAGAAGAAAAAAAGTTCTCCAATTAATAAAGTCAAAACAAGAAAAATATAAATTTTGTTTAGGTTCATATCTTAAATAATTTATGATATTTTGTATATATATATTTCAAGTTGAGATTAATAGTATATTATGAATAATAATTTCTTTAAAATTTTCATTCCTTAGTTGTATTATTAATTTGTATATTATTATTAAATTATAAAAGACAAATTTATTCTCTTATAAAATGACATTGATTACACGTGCAAATTACATTTTATTTGCTAGATAAGAAAGAATGAGAGATAATATTCAAATTAATTTCCAATTTCATTTGGAGAGCAAAATAAATAGCCCACGGCCCGCAGCCTCTGAAAGAAACACGAGATCCTTTCCTTTGCGCTTGCAAAAGAGAGACGTTACGAATTGTAACGGCTACTTTAATTTCAAACTCTAAAAAAATAAGAAAACCTATATTCCTCCTTCTCCGTCAATCAATTTCCATCTCCCTTGTTCACTTCTTTCTTGAATCTCTCCTCTCTCTGAGAATTTCTCATTTCTCAGAAATCTTGAATCTCTATTCGTTCTAGGATTTGCCCCATAAATTCAGGAAACCAGAAGAAAAAATCCATAGAATTCTCTGTTGTATAGTTCTGGGGTTTGTAGATAATCTCGTTTCCCTGAAAAATGGCTCCCACACCTTCATCAAAATCAAATCTTTCGACACCGTCATCGAAAGCAAACGCAGCACACCACCACTCCAAAACTCCTATATCAAAGCAGCGCCTCAATTTCACCAAGGAAGCGGCGGCCGCGCCGTCGGAGCACCCAGTGGAGGTCATAGGCCGAATCCGCGACCACCCAGAACTCAAGAACAAGCTCAATGCCAACCCTTCAGCCCTACAAATCACTGGAGACGGCAAATCCGTGAGAGTGAAGACCGAAATTGGGTACCGGGACTTCACTCTCGACGGCGTCTCGATGTCGGAGGAGGACGATCTCGAGGGCTTCTACAAGAAGTTCGTGGAGTCGAGGATCAACGGCGTGAAGATGGGCCAGAAATGTACGATCATGATGTACGGCCCGACCGGGTCGGGCAAGAGCCACACGATGTTCGGGTGCTTGAAGCAGCCTGGGATCGTGTACAATTCCTTGAAGGGTATATTGGGTGACGAAGATGAGGAGGATGACAAATTAGGGTTGGGGACTTTTGTGCAAGTCACTGTCTTGGAGATTTATAATGAGGAAATCTATGACCTTCTGTCTTCAACCACTAATGGTGGAGGCTTCAATTTTGGATGGTCAAAGGGTGGTTCTGCTTCTAAGGTGATCATCATTTGTTATTGATTTTAGTTTGATTCATTTTGAGGTTTTCATTGTATTTATTATCGTGATGAGCTGATTTAGTTTGCTTCATTTGAGGTTTTAATTTTATCTCATCTTGCTAACTAGTATGTGAAGATTAGCAGTTGATGATTTGGTCAAGTTTTTTCTTTTTTAATCATATGGATATGATGATGAAATGATTTAGTTTGCTGGATGCATAATTTAGTTTGATATATCCTTAATGAATCTTGAGATCAGAATTTTATCTCAACTTTGGCATCTAAATTTTAAGCAGATGTTCCTTATGCAGGTTTTATAGCAACTGCAAATTCAGCCTCCTAATTTAGCTATGTTATGCAGGTGAAGCTGGAAGTGATGGGGAAGAAGGCGAAGAACGCGACTTTTATTTCAGGAAACGAGGCTGGGAAGATACTGAAAGAGATTCAGAAAGTGGAGAAGAGAAGAATAGTGAAGAGCACTCTTTGCAACGAGAGAAGTTCTAGAAGCCATTGCATGGTACTTTTCTTGGAAACTTTGATGATATGAAGGGCCACGTGATATGTAAAATTAATCGAGAATTATTTTCTTCACACTCGACAGATAATTGTTGATGTTCCGACTGTTGGAGGACGCCTCATGCTTGTGGATATGGCTGGCTCCGAGAATATAGAACAAGCCGGTCAAACCGGATTGGAAGCAAAGATGCAGGTACATATAGTTATACTCTCTTCAAAAGTTGTGTTCAAATGATTATGAATAAAAAAACAATCTTTGCATATATATGCAGACAGCAAAGATCAACCAAGGCAACATAGCACTGAAGAGAGTGGTTGAATCGATTGCAAATGGTGACTCTCATGTTCCGTTTCGTGATAGCAAGTTAACCATGCTTCTTCAGGTTTGTTTACGATCTGTAAGATCATGTATGTTATGAATCATTCATTGATTTGTGAAATTGACTAGAACTTTTTGAGCAGGATTCGTTTGAGGATGATAAGTCCAAGATTTTGATGATACTGTGCGCCAGCCCTGAACCAAGGGAGTTGCATAAAACTATCGCCACCTTAGAATATGGGGCAAAGGCAAAGTGCATAGTTCGAGGCCCTCATACACCGGTTAAAGGCGCTGA
Source organism: Monilaria moniliformis (assembly GCA_034509125.1). NCBI lineage: Eukaryota > Viridiplantae > Streptophyta > Magnoliopsida > Caryophyllales > Aizoaceae > Monilaria > Monilaria moniliformis. The sequence goes on from JAYDZE010575257.1 coordinate 7,445, forward strand.
AGATCTTTCATCTGCTGTTATTATGGGATCAAGGCTAGCAGCTCTGGACCAGTTCATCTGCAAACTACAAATTGAGAACAAAACTCGGGAAAAAGAGCGAAATCAGGCCCAAAAGGAGCTAACCAGGAAAGAAGAAGAAGTGTCTTTTCTAAAGACAAAACTTGCTCTAGCAGAACAAAGAGGAGTTGAAGCAAGTGAAGAGGAGATCAATTCGAAAGTAAATGAACGTACTCAGAGGATGAAGAGCGAGTTGGAGAGGAAGATACAAGAATGTGAGAAGATGGCCAATGAACTCGTTGAAATGGAGAGGCGAAAGATGGAAGAAAAGATTCTCCAACAGCAGCAGGAGGTTGAGATGCTGCGACAGCGTCTGGAGGAGATTGAATACGAACTTCGTCTCTCAAGGGGTGGGAGCTCGTCTGTGGATATGGAAGGTGGAAGCTTCATGAAGAAACTGTTGCAGGCCTGCAGTGAAGATTCGGACATGGTTAAGTCCATGGATTTGGACAAGTCACTCGACTTGGAAACGAAAGTGATTTACAACGGAGATGTAAATGGCATTGCTAGTGCTTTTTCAGGCTGCTCGTACCTCAATGAAGGAATGTACAGTTTCCCAAACAAAAGATGCTTGACCACTGTGTATGAGGAGGAAGAATGTGAGAATGAGGATGAAAATAAGAGCAGTCATTCTGATGACGAAGTGCAGAAGGAGGTGATCGAGGAGAAACAGATGATAGTGACACCAGATGTTGCTATCCGGGACCAAGGGAAGTCTCGTTTTTGTGATGCAACAGAGCACGAGGGACTCGGGTTATGTGACGACTCCGAAAACACTGAAGAAGCAGCTGCCTCTCGCCAGCTGAGGATTCAAAATATTTTCACTCTCTGTGGAAATTATAGAGAACTTTCACAGCACGGTAACACTCCTGCACCAGCTAGAGCTGCATCAGATAACACTGATTCGTCTGATCCATCAAAGACCATGATCAATGAAATCTCCCATCTCAAGAAGACCATCCCGAAAGATCTTGTGGTGTTGGGCATGGGAGAAGAGGATCTTGGGAAAGTAAGGGGCTCCTGTGAGCTAGCAGCAGAGAAACTGGAGGAGGATCACATTGAAGTACACGTGAAGTGGGAGGCGTCAAAGGAGAATCCCGGAAAGTTCATCTCCACAATGAAGGTTTTGAAAGACTCAACTCTTGCTGACTTGAGGAAGTTGATAGAAAAGCATCTTGGTGGAGACCAACAACAGTCTTTCACATTTCTTGCTCTTGGGGTATGCCTCTCATCATCATCATCATCATCATCATCATCATCATCTCTCTCTCTCTCTCTCTCTCTCTCTCTCTCTCTCTCTCTCTCTCTTCATTGGTATTGACACACACTTTGAATGAATAGGACCCTTCTGGTGCACCTGTGGCGAAGGATAAGGAGGCGACTACACAGACGAGCAAGCTCCCTCTTTGCAAGAACCAGCTAAACGGTCATCTGGCTTGTTTACGCCCAGTGAAGACAGTTCAGTGGCCTGCTCGTCAGCCCTTCAGCCCGCTGGAAAACAAGGTGGCTACAACTCCGATATCACATATCACAAAGAAGGTTGAGGAATGTTTTTCACCAGATCTTGCTCCACATTTGAGCTCCACACCATTCATTACTGTAAGAACAGACTAGGTTCTAGTAGTTCTAGTATATGCTATTGTGTATTACAACATGTTGTAAGCCTAGACCGCGAAATTATATGCACAAATGAGTATGTATGCTCAGCTCAGTTTATGTACTCCTGGTGCATCAAGCATTGACTATGGCTGCAAAAGCATGTTTTCTTTTTCTGCAGATACATGTATTCTTTTGCCAATTACTTCTTCTTTAACTTTTTTTTTTTTTTTTTAAATTCTGTAGTTTCTTTGCAGTAAAATTTAAACTGGTAATTGTGTGAACAAGCAGAAACTGTCAAAAATGGAATTTCATTTGGATTCCTTGCATTGGAATTCAAGAATGTTGAGTTTCACAATAACATGAAAAACAAACTCTCCAAAGCTTACTCTCAGTTGATAAGGAAAATCTATGCTAATTCGGATGTGTCCAATTTGCTCTCCAGTTCAAGCAACAATGCCTGCACTGTAGCTTTCAAATGTTTTCATTCCTGTGGGTGACGCCAGAGAGCTAACAGCACCCCAGTACTTGTAACCCTCTGATTCTGTTCCAGCCAAATTCTTTGTTCGTCTCTGTATTTGATCCTTATTACTTGTGGGCAGAGAAACCATCAGGCGATTTTTTTGCCCTTTCAACTCAACCGGATCAAAGGCTGATTTGCTTGTCTCCCTGTCCTCAATTGTAGAAGTCCCAGCTGGAAAAGTTAGCAAATTTGATCTATCATGCTTCTCAGATCTTTGCACATTAGCATTTGATGAGTTGCCGTAAGTGAGATGTGTGCTGATAGAAAGCTTAGTTGGATTGGATGGTGAAATCAGCGCTCTAATAGATAAAGATTGAACCAGACTTTGAAAGGGATCTTTTTCTGCATCCTCTTCACGAGGTTCATTTGAATGCTCATGAGATGGATGAATAGATGCACGATTCTTTGGCCTATCAGTTTCCCATGTTCCTTGGCCATTAGCTGATCATATAGCAGAATCTTTCAAATTGACTCCATTTTGACAACCATTGGATTGAGAGGGAATCTCATCCTTCTCAGACATCATAAGATAGTCCAACAGTATTCCCTCAAGTTCCATCTCCTCATTCCCAGCTGTGGTCTCGGTAGGATTATTCTTATGCACCATGAATATATCACTTAAGAGTTTTAGGCTTATGGGAGGCTTATGGGGGCACTGTATTGTGCCATTATATTCTCAAGAGCTGTTGCGTCAGGGAGACTAGGCTCCTTCACCACAGCCCTAGGTGTCAGAATATATAAAGAAGTCATGGTTTCGAAGAAAAAAAGTCAACAACCTTACAAACACAAAGCAAGGAAACCATAGCAAGCAAGTATTATCTCCTCTTCACAACGTCTCCTCTTCCAAGTCTAAAAAATACAAAGAAACAGATCTACATAAACAACATTGAAGCTTCAAACAAGAAACCTTACATCAACGACATCATTTTCTACTAAAACTATTCTTAAAATCAGCTGGAATAAAATTTCCTAGTTATATTACTACGTCTACGTAATGTAATTGCACATTTTCAGCACCAAATCAATTTTTGTAAGAACATACAAAAATAAATAGAAATAAGAAAATCCTTACTTGCTTACTATATCTGGTAGCATGATCTTTGTACCCTCTACAGCAGCTTCTTCCTTCAATTACGGCGGGACTGAAGAGCAGAAATTTGCTGTTGCGGCTGAATGCCGTCGCAATCATTAGAATCGGAGATGCTTGAAAAGATAAAAATGAAAATTACACCATTTTAGTTCGAAGCATTAAATAATCAAAAGCAAATTGGTATTTTTAAATAGGATTAATCAGTTTGACCTAATCTGCATATGCGAAGGGAAGTATATGAGCTTACTGTAATTTACACACAATATCCGTAGAATTGTGTATTCTTACAATTTTTTGATTATATCCATAACTATAATATACTCTTCCTAATTAGTAATTAATATCATGCCAATAATTATGGCATTTACTCTGTTCATGGCGGATAGAAAGATATTGCGTATAGACTATGTGAAATATTACTAAAAAGGACTGAGCCTTACTTCTCAAAATAGAAACAACTCAAAAGAATGAAGAAGGCACGACGCGTGGCTATTTTTTTTTTTTTTTTTTATGGCCATTAAAAGCAGATGAGGCTATTAACTTGCGGGGGGTCGTACTGTATATTAACATCTCTAAGATAATTGGCGTCTTACTTTGACTAAATATATAAAAAAAAAATGTCATGATAAAAAACTCAAGCTTATTTTTCATGGATGCATGTAGGAAATTGAATGAATAATGACTGGTTACATCCAGGGGCGGACGCAGAAAATAATCTTGGTAGGGGCTCCACTGTATATATTTTTTTTATAGTCAATACATGTGTAATAAAAAAAAATATTATATCAAAAAATCACAATCACAACAACTATAAAATGCATAAATATTTTATATATCAAATTGGTCC
>JAYDZE010575268.1:0-11557 GCA_034509125.1 Monilaria moniliformis
AACCGGCGGTTCCGGTTTCGAAAATTTAGAACCGTAACCGAACCTTGACCCTTGATTTCACGGTTCCGGTTTAACTGCTGGGCGCCAGTTCCGGTTCAAAAACCGGCGGTTCCGGTTCCGGTTCCAACGGCCGGTTCCGATTTTTTTGGGCATCCCTATATATATATATATATTTAATTTTATTTTTTGTAGTTATCAATTTTATAAAAATTATCATTGAAATATCAAATCAGTTGTCAAACAAAGTGAAAAATATGTTATAGTTACACTTAGGGCTAATCCATCAGGCCAATCCAACAGGTTTGGACTAAACTGATATCCCTGCTATTGATATATTTTGAAACGAATCACAAACTATAAATATCAAAGACAAACCGTAGTTATGAAACACTATTTACAATTTAAAAGTTCGTACATTACATTATAAAATACCAACACATAGGTGCATAGTTAGTCATTACACAATACAAACCGAACTAACTAACTAACCAACCAACCATTTATCTTCTCTTTCTCACATGATGTGAAATCAACTATATCCATTCTGAACTGACTATCAATGTCTTCTCCTCCCATCCAAAATGCAGTGCCCCTTTCTCCTCTTTCACCTTAAACCTATCTGAGTATTGCTGTATGAGTTTCTCGATCTCGTTGCACACATTCCAACTAACGCCGCATGCGGTGAACCCGGCCATGGTGATCCTCGACCTCCATTTCCCGGCCACCTCGTACCGCTCTATCCTCTCCTCTCCCTGGCACGCCACTATGTTTATGATGTCACGGGCAAGGCAGTGCTTCTCAACATTCATCCGGTCCTGGCTATCCCTAGCCAGAGTCGCATCGAGAGATTCAAATACGGCGGAGTAGTAATTGTAGGCATCGGCAAACCTTTGCAGGAAAGGGGAGGTGTTCTTGTTCACATCTTGCTCGACAACAGTCACAAGTTTCGGTTTCAAACCCTTGATCATCCGGAGAAGCTGGTCGCGGAGGTTCACGGTCGACACACTCTCGTCAGGTAGGTGGTGGAGCTGGAACGCAAAGTTCACGACAAGTGCCTCTCCGGGCTGGCTGTCGAGCACGAAAGGCGAAACTAGAGCGGTTTCCGCAGGTACAGCTTTGAACTCGAATGAGAGGTTTAACTGTTTAGCAAGTAGCTCGAGTCTCTGCCCTATGATCTTTAGGCCCCAGACCGGACGTTGAACCGATTCCTGGTCGTCGACTCCGGTCAGCCGCACGTGCGGCCGGTCACTGGAAGTTTTAGCCAGCGTTTGCAGCAAAGTGTAGTACTGGCTGCCCTGGTTCACATCAAAATCTACAATGTGAACTTTTTTTCATCTCTAAACGCCTCGAGAATAGAACCATTCGCCGCCATGAAACCGAATCGAAAGCATGGACACACCTCGAAAAGGATCTGCATAGCCGAGAGGCGGTCGGACGATGGGGCCTCTTTGCATCTCAATGCTCGGTAGAGGCCTTTCCCTGACATTCCCATCCTAGCTACAAGAGCTTCAACCATGTAAGCTGCAATTCGCTCCGAAGGATCTCCCTGGATTGAGACATGCAGCCTGAGAACATTGATCATGCTCGATGCTTGCTTGAAATCTCCATTGTGGACAACAGCAGCACACTCGAAAAGCATATGCTTACGGGACAGTGGACCGGAGATTTCCTTACTGCTGGTTGTGCTGCTGAGATTAGAATCAGAGGATGAAGATTCTTTCGGTGAGTACTCAAGCACTGGACAACATGTTGAGTCGAAAAAATCACAATCAATTTCCATGGCGGCATCATTATCATCAAGAAGTGCCTTCTCGAGTTCTTGGAGCTTTAACGTGAACTGATCTTCATCATAATCTACGCTATGGGGACTATCTAATTCAGAGGTGTAATCGAACTGACATGAGTTATGTGTTGATTTCACCAACGAGGATTGGAGCAGATTTTCACCAGAACTATGCCGAGAAGACGAGGATTGAGACAGAATGCCAAACACATCAGAACTAGATGGTGAGTCAGGGAAATACTTTGGATCGCAATTGTCACTGCTGTTTGAGTAGAAACCAGATGTGGATAGCCCCGAGCTATCATCAGCGGCGGATCTAGGGGGCGGGAGGGGGCGGCCGACCCCCCCACCCCCACCCCGCCCGCACCACACCCCTCACACCCCCACCCCCACGCCCCACCTAGATGTGCTTTCTTGATAACAGTTTGAACCCGCATGTTAGCAGAACTTATAATCAGAATGTCCCCTTGAATTGTTCCTCTGCATTATTATCAGTTGGAGAAGTCAAAGTTAAACAACAAGATCCGTCACTATGCTAGCTAATAGTATCTTAACATGTGCTGACAGTTTTAAGAATTTTTATCACATTTTATAATGATTGGAGTGCATTCATTTTAATTCTTCTTCGTCTTCTAAAGCTGGAAAACAGTTTACCCCCACCCCCACCCCTCCCCCCCTATTTTTTTTGTCTGGATCTGCCACTGAGTGTATGTGCTTTTAGAATTTCTGCAATTACCCTAAGCTTAGGAAATAAAATTAAAAGTGAAGGAAACAATGTTGTTTTCGTATTCAGGTGGAATTAATTTTTTTCCAAGTCATTTTCTGAACAACATAATCAATATGGTCCAAAATGCGCTACCCATTGGTATATTTATGAATAAGTCATAATATGAGCCTCGAAAGCCACAGACGCTGGGAATAATGGAGACGTTACAAGCCATATATGTTGATGAATATATATGCCAAATGTGTTACTATTTATTAGTATACTAGTTTTACTCACAAAATTCTTCCCTACCTTTCCCTATGGTTCAACATCATAATTACCTCAACTCTTCTTTGATTTGGTTCTCATTTGTAAATTCTTTTCTCATTCTTCCAAATCATTGTTGTTTCTAAATCTTATGACATGAGTTTGGTTACCTCTAAAGACATGTATAATTATTAATTAGAGAGAGTTGTCACTCATTCCAAAGCAGATGGTGATAAGAGCAAAAAGCGAAGCAGATTTCCAAGGACGTCCTTCACTATGCTCAATTACAAAAAATTATTGTGGATCAGATGACTGTAAAGCTGAATACCTAAGTTGAGGGATAGATTATACAAAATATGGCAAGATTTACCCATTAACGCTATCTCTAATATCAAACATAAGTACAAAAATATCTAACATATTTTACATAACATCAATTAGAAACATAATATGCTATTGGACTGTCTGTCGCCTCGCCAATATTCCTAGTCAGACTGTCGATCGACTTTTATTTCTCCTAAACTGAGCTTCCAAGTTCATTCCGGGATTGTCACTCGAAGTTTACTCTGATGTCAAAAACATTGAAAGACGATATCTAAACTGCAAAATGTTAAATAGTCTTGTCCAATCTGATCGACAATTTCATAATTCTGGTCAAGGACCGATCAACCACAATCTTGGAATTCTTGACTGGAATCATGGAATTATGTGAAATTTTCTTTTGATTATGCCTTTACTTCAATCAAATTTACGCCCCGCTCGTCCGCCGGTAATCCTTTTTACCGGCGATTTTTTAATGTTTACGGGCATATTTATCAGCCGTAAAGTCCGTATTTTTTTTAATGTATGCAATAATCTTGACAAAAACCAGTTAGTGCCTACTGCAACAGTCAATATCAAAAACATATTTTCAATAAAATAAAATAAAAACAGTTAAAAAGCAAAATGGGTATATAATGCTGCAAAAACTGAGTATTATTAAATTTACATTCTCAATCTACTTTATACTATATAAAACATAATATCTGAAAATGATTCATACGTATTTCGATCCACTGAAGCATATTGGAAAATGGATTGATGGCAAAACATGTGGATTTTTCAAACTGTGGAGAATGCCGTTGTTAAAATTCTACTTTGATTTACAGTCTCAATCCAACTGGAGAAAGAAATAAAATATCTGCCTAGCCAAATATTATAAGTGGAGGCAACGCAATTCATTAGTGGTGGAGAGATCGGACAGCTAAGCTAGCTCCTCATGATTGGATGTTGGATAGGACAACAAACTTAAATATATATATCGATTTTTGTGTGGTTCCAAATAATCATATGAGTTGTATGTATCCTTTAAATAAAAGAAAAAATTAAACTTGTATAATCAATCATAAACCTATAGCTCTGACCTACCAATTAAGAATTTCCTAACCACCTCTTAGAATTCAAGCATTAATTAATTTTATCCGCTGGAGCAAAAATTATTTAATACCAAGGATTAATATAAAACGGTTATAAAATAAATTTAATGTGTATCCATGTATGAATATGTGTATATATGTTTAATTTCATTATCATTGTATAAAATTTAATGTAGAGAATCAAATGATCTCAAGGACAACTCACATTAATCCGCCCTATGAATGAACTCGGTGCATGTTAGAAAAAGTCCGAGTTCAAATTAAAACGAGCAATTTGAATGAAAATAAATGAAGTAAAACAAAAAAGATGAAATGCATCTTTTTGGGAGTGTACAAGACCTGATTATGGAGTGTACAAACTTATTAACTAAATCATACACTACAAAAAGTTTGAGTCAACGAATTGAACAATTAATCTTAATTAGTTTTGTTAAAAAAAAATTGTTGTAAACGCTAATTCCTTTCAATTTGTGCAGCCTTAATTTACATTAACTTACAATTTAAGAACTCCAGGAAAAAAGAAAAAAAAATGAAAACCAAATTAGAAATAAACAAAAATTGAAAACTCAAAAAAATATAACAATAACAATAACAATCATAATAATAATAATAATAATAATAAGTGACTAATTGCGGTCGTCCACACTGGAAGGTCCTACACAAGTTATCCCCAAAAACAAATGGGGTAGAGGTTTACCCCCCTAATCTATGGATCATCCTTCGAGTTGAACACCTACTAATTGAATAATTAATCATTTTTTTGGGTAAAGTATAATAGTTAATATGAAAAGATATGGTAAAAAAAATCCTTATCAATGAGAACGACATGCAACTAATAAACATTGATATCCATTATCATGATGGAGTGCATAATATATTTTCTCGCATGGAACATATTCTCATATTCTAATGAAAACTTGATATAATTTTTGAGAACAAGATATTACTTTAAAACCACTAATTTAAATTCATACAGTTCTTATTATTATTTTTGGTCAGACAATACGAGCAGATTTAACTAAACACAATTTTTATTTTATTTTTTTAAATTTCTCATCTTCAACTGAGTCATCTAGCTAGTTTAAGCCTTGCGTTATTAAATCATGATATTTGCCCCTAACTAAATTCATTTATGTTAATTCATACTTTTAGTTTTTATTAAACTTGTTAGAGCTATCACTATTAACATTCATTATATGTTGTAGACAAGGGTTTTTAGGGACACGACAGTGGTTTTTCACCGAAATTGTTATTTTTTAATTAGGTTTTTTCACTTCACTTAGTTTTGTATATATATTATTATTACGTAACTAGCTTCATCATATAGCAGTGCCTCGTGAGAGACATGGTAAAGTTTAATTATGTTTAGGACTTGGTTTATGGGTACGTTCAGGTAAAGCAAATAAAAATAAAAAATCCACACCTCGTTAGAGTTCTGTAGTAAAGCAGCTACTTAAAACTAATAGATTTGACATAGACTAAACCATGTCATCAACTTGACACGTAATATATAATGTGATAAATAATTGATTAATTTATTCCCCACGAAGTACTACTGAAGTAAAGCACACCTAACAACACTTGCAGTAAATATTAATCAAAATCTATATAAAACTGTACAAAAACATAACTTCCATTTGAGGAAGCCAACATTATTACACACCAATGTAGTATTTAGTATGTACCATACACTACAAAAAAGAAAAGAAAAAAATAAAAAAAGAAGAAGAAGAAGCTAATCAAGTGAAGGAGCAAATTAATGACAAAATCAAGCTCAATACATGTGATCATCAAAATAGTTGAAATTCTGTATGTCCCAAAGCTGATTAACCTCCATATGAAGCCCATGCAAACTAGCAGATTCTACTTCATCTTGATAGGGAGTCCAGACCGGCTTGTACCCCAACGGGTCCAGCTCGGTGATGTCTTGCCATGGGTCCTCCAACGTCGATTTGGTCTCATGGGATGCGTCTTCGCTCACACATTCCTCACGCTTCACTGATGAAACAATCAAGGGTTTTTTGGAGGAGTGATTGCAATGTTGATCTTGTTCGGATGGGATGCTAGTCTGAAAGCTGATTAGGTTCGGGTCAGTCGGGTCTGAATCCACCACAAGTGGTGGGGTTCTTAGTGTCTCTTTGCATGTATGGTGATTCAAGTATGTGGTCTGGTACATGATTTCATCTTCTTTGATTCTTTGCACTTGTTTTAAAGCTTTGCAGCCATCTAGCTTGTGGGTGCACCTAAAGTAGCTCCTGGTACAACACGAAGAAACATAGAATCAACTGTCATGATTGATCGTGCATATATATGATTGTGGAAGAAAGAGAAATGTTATTTGCATTAGTGCCATTCCAATCTCTGATATATGTCTTGATCAAGTAATTAACTGTGTTGACAAGAAGTTGATTAAGTATGATGGAAACTAACTAATCTTGAAGAATTTTTCAATTCTAGCTTATTGTCAACTTCTTATCTCACTTCGTTTCATGGTACTTATAATCGTTTCTTTCTCTTTTTTCTTTTTGCAAAAGAATAAATGATTAAATGGATGATTGAATGAAGCTAGCAGGCATGTATTAACACAACATGAAGTTGAGATACATACAAATAGGATTGCACGATTATGGTACATAGTTATATATATGGAAGTTAATTCTTCATTTTTTGTTTCATCCACATTAGTCTTGATGATTAAATGAGTATATTTGTTATTTAAATAAGAGAGAGAGAGAGAATTAAAAAAAATGATCAGAAGAATTACCTGGGATAGTCGGAATTCAAGATGGTCTTCTGTCCATATTTCCTCCAAGCATAATTATCTTCCATAGTTGGAGAGTGAGTCACCCATGAATCTGAGGTCCTTCTGAATCCAATATATATAATAATTAATAAGATATCACAAAAGAGAATAAGAAGAAAAAAACATAAAGAACTCAGGGATCACAAGAGTATACAATGATAATAATTAATATCAATCAATAATCACAATTATTATAGGATTAACACAACAAAAGACACAAGTATATCAAGTTAATTAGGGATCAAGAGTTTAAATAAATAAAATAAGTTCAAGTTAATATATATATATATATATATGCTTTGCAGTATAAATTAAGACAAAAAGAATTACCGGAATTGGTAAGAACATATACTTATTGTTCCAAACAAGTATGAAAATATAGCAAATGAGTGCAAGAACCACTTTTTTGGTTAATCAGGGTAAAAGATCTAGTGAAAAGTGTAATATAAAAGGCAAAAGGAAAATCAGAAAGCAAACAGCGGCCTCTTTTTTTGTTGTATTCTATCAAATTGCTGCTGATCAAGTTGATGATTCCTCCAGTTTACACACAATCAATGTGTCACAAATAAATAGATAAATTAAATGTGTGGATTACTTGTACACATTAATAGTATGATTAGTCTCTCCAGATCAATTACTTTGAGAGATATTTTATTTTAAAAGGGAAAAAACAAGAGGAAGAAGAAGAGAGAGAGAGAGAGAGAGAGATTTTATGATATTAATGAATAATAGGTAACTCAAATCTAGCTCAATTTTTTTGAAAAGAAACCATTTAAATCTCAGCCCTAATGTAGTTCCGGAATAATAAAATCCGGAGTTAAAACAAATTATAAAGCACAATATATATTATAATACATAAATAAATTATTATCATTATTTTTAACAATATCCTCACCTCCGCTTGTAACAACCCCTCAGATCTTTGACCCCGCGCTTCTTCTTCCTTGTGTCGCCGGAACAGGCGGAGGCGCCGCCTTCAACGGCGGGGATCTGGTCCGAGCCGGTCGGGGTGGTGCAGGAGCTGAGCTCAGAGATAGTATCGGAGAAAGATCTGTAGATTTGGAAGGCCAGTTGCTGCGGCGAAACCGGTCCGCGATCTCGAACCGGTTCGTGAAGAAGGGTTTGAAGCTGGACTGCAATTTCCTTGCCCTTCACCAGCTTCACCACAGCTTTTCTCTTCCTTGCATGAAAATTATCGAAAACCAAACTCCCCATTTTCTATATATGTATATATATAATTATCCTTTTACAGGAATAACACACACAGTGCGTGTTTTTTTGTGCTTGCAGTTGGTACTATTTTTGTGTATGAAGGCTTAAAAAGGGGGTTTGGTTTGGAGGAGGAAAGAGAGAGGAAACGAGATGGAAAAAACCCTCGAAATCTTCAAGGGTTTGGATATAAATAAAATGGGAGAGGAAAAATAAGGGCGAGGAATCGGGAGTGACGTCACTTTTCCGACCTTTTCCGACGTCACGTGCTGACGTTACTTTGGAAGTGATCTGTTTTTCCGGGTTTGGGATTGGCAGTTCCTAGGGTTGACTGATCTCTGCCGATCGTTGCCGTTGAGTGCAGCTGTGGGCATTAAATCAACGGTCGGGATGTGCCGTGTGGGAATTGGTGGACCATCTTTCTAGATCTGCCATTTATAAAATACTTGTATGGTACCAATAATGTAGTGGGAAAATTGGTTAACAAGGTTTTGAGTTTTCTTACTGTTAGCTCTTTATGCTTTTTCTTTTTTCACTTGATCTTATCATCTTTGTATCTTGTGTGTACTCTTTGGTGCATTTTGTGTAAGTGATAAAATATGATTAATAAAATAATTTAATTTAATTATATATATCATTTGTCGTCTTTTAATTTATAATACACAACTTCAGATATCATAAAATATTATTATCGATTTTGTTTGTCCTTAATTTATACATTTTTGCACGATTATGATTTTTTTTTTGAATTTAAGTCATAAACCTTCAATTTATCTTATACAGTAATCAAAATTCAAACACAATATTAAATAATTCAATTTGACTCTATCTTATCAATCTTATATATCTCATCCATTAAACCAAACATCTCCCTAATATCCATAAAAAACTTTATAATTTTGGATTTAGTATAAATTGTAATAAATGCATGTTTGGCAGATATTTATTGAGTGATAAAAGGTTTAGAGGTAATTTTTGGTAAATGACGAGTGATTGTGAGAATGAATCATAAAGATTGAATGTCCCTAGAAGAAAAATGATACGCTTTTTCTGAACGATTAATAAAAACTGTGATACACTTTTTTTATGAACAAAAGGAGTAGTAGACTAGTAATCATTTATTTGAAAATTATAAGTTTTATATCGATTTTAATAACATTACAAATTTTCTAGCTATTTTTGTTTTTTCAAATATAAAATGAGGGAAGATTCACCATTGCTGAAGGGGAAAAATAATTAATTTATATAAGAAAAAAATAAACTAAGACTAGCCATTATTAAATTATATTTCACATTAGATAAAAATAATTACGCCAATCGTTTAACAATGAAAAGACAATTTAGTTCCGTTGTAACTGTAATACTGCCATAAAAGGGTAACTCACATTCAACAAGTATAAATATGCTAACCGTGTCAACCGCGTCCAACCATGTAACGAAAAATAAACACTTTAAGTCGGAGTTTTATGCATTATAATTATAATTAACCGTAATATCATATAATTTACTCATATTATTGACTTAATCAATGCATACTTCACATAAAAAATGAATATAACATGTTATAAAGTGGAATTCATGGCGTCCACGGTTGGTTCCTTCCTTTTTTACAGAGAGAGAAAGTAAAAAGAGAAAAAGAGAGGAAAATCATAGAGAGATCGATCGTCAGAGATACAGAAAGGTCTGTTCACAAATTTTGTACAAATTTCCATAGATTCCACTTCTATTCTTTTATTTGGAAAAGTAAAAATAACTAGAAAATCCACATTTTTATGGATATATATGACTATAAAATACACAAACTTACAAAAAATGTCCTATACATGAATTTGTCTCATTATTATACAATATAACTCTTAAACAACTTGTTACGACGCTCCAAAGGTCAAAATACGTATTTTAAGGATTTGACATTATTCAACTAATAAAATATATTTAAAGGGTGTTTGTTTTGAAACTTTAGGAAATATTTTGCTCACCACATATAATCATATATACTTAAAAAAAGATAAAAATGAATAAATAAAGAAAAACAAAACCCTTAGATCCCAATAATTGCAATTCCATTAGTTTCGTGTTAAGGAAAATCTTAAACAAACAATCATATGTCTCTCTATTTGTCTGAAGCAATGTATTCCGAGAAGAAAAAAAATGGAGTTTGAATAAGTGGTTTATTTAATTAGGCAAAACTATAAATTAGTTAATATATTAACATAGTTATTTTCATGTTATAAAGATTAAAAAAAAAATAGCTACAAAGTTATAAGAGATAAAAGAAAATCATCTTTTGACTTAAAGTAATTTGTGGCCCTTAATTGACAAATTTAAGACTAAATTTACGAGCAAATCTATTATTAGTTGTGAACATCCCTTAAATAGGATAGTTCACAACCAAGAATATGTTTGATCGTGAATTGCACTCTAAATAATGCGATTCACGACTAAATCTATTATCGATTGTAAATTGTCTATTCAAAGAAAAATTCACATCTAACCTTATGTTGATTGTGAATTAAGAGATAAACTAGAAAAGAATATTCTTATACTTTTATATCAATAGCTAGTTTTATTATAACAATCATAAATTGGCTATTTATGATTTCACTCAAATTAATTATAAAAATACAAGTAGCACCCACCAATGCATCTTGTGTGTTCCTTAAATGGTGCATGCTCTTCCACTTGTGCAAGTTGGATCTCAATCACGAAACATTGGACAGATTGTCTTAATTAGTGCTTAACCGGTCTCATTAGTACAGCTAATCCTTTGCACAACTTGCTATAGCTAGTTTATAGAAATCCTAGTGGCATTCATGCCTTCAAAAACAAAACATAAAGCAAAAATTTGGAATATTAAAAATTAATCAGAAGACTAGTATTTGATATGCATTATTTTGAAATTATCTCTTTCAAAAAAAAATATTTTTGAAAAAAAATATGTAGGGGTGTAATATTAGAATAAGGTAATTAGTAGATATACGGAGTATGGAGTAGTCATCTATTTGACTACTTCCATAAATCAATGACGAAATAATATAGGGCAAATTGTGTTAATTAGTGCTTAGTCTCATTAATACAGCTATTCCTTGAACAACTTGTTGTATATAGCTAGTTTATATAAGTGTTAGTGGCATTAATTATAATGCCTACAAAAAACAAAAAAATATAAAGTTAGTATTTGATATGCTTTATTAATTTGAAATTAATCGTGCAAGTAAAAGATTGAAATTAATCGTGAATGAGTTACATTTATTATGGAAGCAGTGGCGAAGCCACGTAGAAATATGGGGGGTCCATGGCCCCCCACCAATTTTGAAAAAACGCAGGGGTATTTTAGTAATTTTTATTATTTATAAATTAAAAAATATTTAATA
>JAYDZE010575279.1:0-11557 GCA_034509125.1 Monilaria moniliformis
TAATCTTGAATAAAAATGTATATATGAAAACAAAAGATTAAATATGTAATAATAAGTTTTTGATGCGAAGTGAATAAATTCAAAATGATGTGAAAAGTAAAGTAAAATATTGAATTTTATTTATTCACAAATAATGTTATTAATCAATAATATTTTATTTAAGGTGATCTTGCCCCAAATTCCAGTCGGGGAAAGGATAAAGTGCAAGAATAAGCCGAGCACTTGATCGTGACACTTTTGATTCACGAGGTAGTATACTCTACGTTAGGCCTTTATTTCTTGAATTAAATTTATGTGATTGCATATAAATAGAAATTTCTGATTTTGTGAGTTATGATGTGATTATGTGTTACATCGTGATTGGATGTGAATATTATATGATTATATGTTACATCCTAATTGGATTTGAATATTCCGTTGAACGTGAAATTGAATCTTTGGATATAACTCTATTGAATTTTGGGACGTGATTCGTCTATATTTGAAAAGCATAATAGCTGTCTTAACGTCCCGTGCTTGAGTGTGTTCATTGGGTGTAGTTGGCATGCTATAGGACAACAGTACTGCATTATCCGTTGATTACTTGACTTCTGGATAGCCGTACTGAAATTCAATCTAGAACCCAGAGCTTCTTGAAGTTTCTTCCAGAATCTCAATGTAAATCGTGGATCTCTATCAGAGATTATTGAAGTAGGCACTCCATGCAATCTTACAATTTCATTTATATATTGCTCGGCTAACTTTTCCAGTGAATTTGTAGTCTTGACAGGGAGAAAATTAGCGGATTTAGTTAATCGATCAACAATCACCCATATAGCATCTTTCTTTCGAGGTGACATTGGCAGACCTGTCACAAAATCCATCGTGATTCGATCCCATTTCCATTCAGGAATTTTAATTGGCTGTAACAATCCAGATGGAACCTGATGTTCAGAGTTGACTTGTTGAAAAGTTAGACATATAGACACGAACTCTGTGATATTCCTCTTCATACTAGACCACCAATAGAATTCTCTCAAATCACGATACATCTTGTTACTTCTAGGATGCATTGAATATGCACTATTATGTGCTTCCTGGAGTATCTCATTCTTCAATCTATCGTCATCAGGCACACATGTTGGTATCACATTTGATCCTCTCGTGCTGGCTACTAAAGTAGTCTGTGGTCTTAGTCTAAACTCAGATCTTTGACTCTGGCTTCGCCCTTGAAAATGTTAGGGTGCTAGATATCCATTCCTCCCGGAGTCTTTAAATCTCTTCCCTGATCGTGACATGAAATGAGAAGATTCTGCAACCCTCTTGCCCTGTTCTTTGTTTTTCTTTTCATCTTCTTCCTCAGCAATCAATGGAGTTACCAGTATTTGACGGCTCCGACGCTTTCTGGTGGCTCGCCCGCGTATCGCAATATTTCTTAGTTCAAAAGACCCTCTTGAGCAATGACTGCATATGGTTATGATTGTCATTCAAGGACTAGCTATGGCTTGGATCCAACTTCTATTACGTTGTTGTCCGCTCTTGTCGTGGGACCAATTCACACAGGAATTACTCATTCGCTTCGGTTCCCATCAAGCTTTGGATGGCTATGAAGATTTGCGTTTGACACGTCAGAATGGTTCATCGGATAATTATATCTCATAATTCGAAAGCCATGTGGCACGCCTTCCCCACCTGTCCGATAGACAGTACTTGGGTTTCTTCCTTGGAGGCTTGAAACCACACATTCGGATGCATCTTAAAGATCCAGGTATTACGACGTACTCCACGGTTATTCAAATGGCTAAACGTGTGGATCAACTGAGCCTACCACACTCATCCGGTCTGCCTTCTTGGAGCACCACACGGAGTACCTCAGCGACCATCGCCACGGCTTTGCGCTCATTACCGTCGAATACAACTCCTTCACCATCGTAACCGAAGCGAGGATCATCTGATATCTGATATACGCCCTCATTGGGTGTTCTGTTATGCCCTCACTGGGTATTCTGTTACGCCATTTTAGGTGTTCTAGGTGGTGTCCTTATAAGGGCAAGAACCACGACTGTATCTGTAATTGATTTGGTCTGTGTACCCTTGTCATTCACTCAGCATATTTTGGGGCTATATGTGATGATTTATGTTTTGATAAAAATATTACTGTGAATTTTCTGTGATGAGCTAAATATCTTCTGAAATTTGTGAAATTATATGTTATTGCTGGCTCGTTCGACTTATAATTAGATATAAATTATGATGCCCTGATTGGGATTAAGTGTTGATGTGAATCTTTATATAGTGTATGATAATCTGTACAATACGTTATATTCTGATTGTTTAACTGCTGGTATAACTGTAATTGTATTGTGACGTTAGATTTCCCTACTTCTTGCTAGTAAGATATTAGAACTGTACCTTGAAAGTATAAATTGCATTGAATTTATGTAATTTTGGAATTTAGTTCTTCCGTTGATTATACTACTGAGCTAGTGAGCTCACCTTTCCCTTTCAGGATTATATTTTTGCAGGTTAAATTCATATTCGCTTCAGCAGCTGTGATCCTATCAAGTCACTGATTCTTTTTTAGTAAATATTGTACATAAGTTAGTGGCATGTCAGGAGAGACTTTTGAATTATATTGACGTAATCTTGTGAATCTGGCGTGCAAATTTATATATATATATATATATATGATTTTGTTGTGACTGATTGTCACTTTGACGAGGTGGAAATATGTTTTGGATTTTTGTTTATCTGAAAATCAGGCAAAACCTATCAGATCATGACGTCACTTATTCGATTATTTAGTTAATGGAGTAAGGGGTGTTACAAAAGCAGTGCATGATCAATATCATATGCTCAATGTTATATACAAAGGTTAAAAAATAAATAATCAATGAGATTTCGCCTTTCAGTAATTAGCAAGAGAGATAAAACAAAATAAGATCTATGATACCAAATCAAATGATGAACAAACTAGTGTCGGTTACTTTCTAACCCTAGAATAAAATGTACTAGTCAAGCATGGCTAAGTATCCAAAAGAAGCTAAAGAAAATAAGAACATAATATAATCTAAAACTAAGGCTATAAGATCTGTAATGGTAGAGCTTCGCCTTGTCTTCGATTACTTCACAAACTTTCTTTTGCTTTGGCATGGACTTCTCCAACAAGATAGTGGATGAATGGAACAAAAGAATAAATGAAAATATGGCTTGAATGGTGTAAAATTTGTTCTTAAACTCATGCATGAAGGCTCCTTATATTGACATAAAAATGTTAGAAAAGATAGGGCTTGATTGGCTAAATGATAATGCTTTTTGTGCAAATCCGAAACTAGAAACGGTTCATCTGGAATTGACCACTTGTTTGTTCTTTCCTTCACATATATTTCCTTTCCACTTATCCTTATTTTTTAAGTGAAATAAACACATCTCACACGCAACTACAAGCATAGACATGAAGCATCTTTTCCAGTGGTCATAAGATAGGGGTTCTCACCAAGATTTAGCTTCATCAAATAATAGGATTTAAAGATAAAAAGAGCTAATTAGGGAAAATATGTGTAAATGTCAAATTTTAGGATAAAAGTGGCTTAAGAAAGATGGCCTAACTTCATCTTCTATCATTACATTCATTATGTAGATTCAAATAGATTTTGAGCAAGTTCCAGAAACTAAAGATGTGTATTTGATCACATGACACATGAAATGTATTTAAGGCTCAAATCTCACTAGGCAATCTCTCTCATGAATTAAGGCGAACAAGCAACTCAACACAAATGGATATCAAAATCAAATCAATAGTCATCATCAAGTGGACCATAATTTTAAATAAGAACACGTCATTAGTGACAAGTCCAATCCTTCTTATGTCAAGATTTCGATAGAGTTTTAAAAATTAAAAGAAAATGATTCTTCCTAAACACGGGTTTAAAATAGAAATAAGATTACAAAAACATAAAAACAAAAGAAAAGGCAAGAAAAATAAAAAGAAAACCTCAAAATCTACCATAGTGTTTCCCCTCAAACTTAGTCAAAGTCATGCAATGACTAAGTTTGGGAAGTGGGAGATTTGAAGAGGTAAAAAAATGAAGATAAAAACGTACCTTAAAAACCGGGCAAAACAGTCCGGGCGAAAGGGGAAATGGGTTGTGTGGGAATCAATCATTCCCACAAGGTCCTTTGGCGTGAGAATTTCCGATATCGGTCGTTTGGGAAACAATTTCTCCCAAATGGTCTGTTTGTAGTTTCGGTCATTTTTTTAGAACAAAGAAAAGAGAGAACTAAAGATGAAAACCTGGATTGGATTGCCTCCCAATAAGCTCTTGATGTTATGTCTCTAGCTAGACATCTTCTATTTCTAGGTGGTGTTAGGTTGAGAGTCGAGACATTTTTCTTGTGCTCCTGAAAATAAAAGTTCTTCTTTATTTTCTTCCATCATTTTAACTTCAAAAGTACAACAAGGCTTTTGAGTTCAATTTAGGAGTCACATACTCATCTTCTATGGTTTTTCCCTTTAGATCCCTCCAAGGAGAGAAACAGATGTACAAGCTAGTATGTTCTTCTTGAATATGATTATTGACAACCTTACAACTTTGCATTGTTCTTTTATCTAGCTCCTCATCATCGTGGAATTTCATTGCTTTGTATATGGAGAACGTGACACTTTCCTTATTCAATTGAAGTGTAAGCTCTCCCTTGTACACATCAATCAAAGCTTTTCCCGAAGCCAACAAGGGTCGTCCCAATATCAATATCCAAGACTACGAAATCCAAGGGAAAGATAAAATCACCGACCTTCAAAAGAATAACCTTCACAATACCCATTATATGTGTAACAGTTTGGTCAGCCATTTGAATGGTGATGGTAGTGGGCTTGATGGATCCAATTTTTAGCTTCTTGAAGAATGATACGAGCATCAAATTGATGCTAGCCCCCTAGACCACACAAACTTGTGCTTGCTTGGTTGTCGCCAATAGTGCACGAGATGGTGAAGCTTCCAAGGTCCTTCTGTTAGGGATTTTTATACTGAAAAGCATGCTTCGAGCTGCTTTGCATTGTAAAATCTTATTTCTCAAATTTTATGAGAAGAGAATATATATTTGTCACATGGTTTGCCTTTTATATTATACATATTTAATTATGAACATATAATTATAAATTGAGCAAACGAGTCCTCCTTCAACATAGTAGACTGAATGGTGGATCCATAATCACAAACGATCTTTCAGTTGGTTCCTTGTAAAAGAATATCAAGTGTACAACCAAGATAGACACGACAATACATTGTGAAAGATTGCAGTGTTGATCTGATGTTTGCACGCCTATCTTGGCCAACTAATAACACTGATGTGGTTTAACATTAAAAGGATTACAGTGAGATACGTACTTTGATGCTGTGTAAATAAAGTACAAGATCTCGGTAATTATTTATTTTGGAATCTAAATTTGTAACATTGAACATACAATATTAATAATGCACTACTTTGACTTATCAATATGTGCGAGTTTTTCGTAACCCTAAATAATTCCTGATATCTTAGGCAGTGGTAGTTGATATCTAACAGTTCTAGCATTGTTAGTATATGGAATCATGTCTTTGGAAAATCCGGATTGGTTATATCCCCAATAGGCGTTCGGAAAACATTTTATTATACAGAAGCTCGGCTAGTTATAAATAATGTTTTGAACTAGTCAACTCTTGGATAAGAGATTGATTAATTAAAGCTAGTAGCAAAGCTTAAATTAATTAATGGACATTGAAAATCATAAACACAAGAAATAAATTAATGAAAAAGGAGACATATTCGTAATGTGGATCAGGACGTACAATGCAAAATAATTCTATAGTGGAGTGTTTTTATATTAATGGACTTAATTTATGTTGGACTCAACTTAAAAGAATTAAGCTCATTGGGAGGCCCATTCCTAATCTTCATTTGAATCTCTAACCTAGCCTACCACCCCTATCAATAAAGGGGTGATGGACGAAATTCTCGTATGTCTATAAGCAAGAAAATTGTCCTCCCTATATAGTTCACATTGAGAAAATTTTATTCCCCAACACCAGTTATTAAGTTTAGTAGGATATTGCCCACACAATATTCATGCTATAAGAGAGAATAGGCCAGAAGATTTAAGGTTGAATAGCTGCAGATGAGTGGTGGGAGTAGGATGCCATCTACTACGGTAATCAACAAGAAGATTATGCATAAAAAGGTAACAGGCATGCGCGATTGGGCGACGAGCGGGCTACGAGGTCGTTCAGGGCTAGCGCTCGACATCGTCGACCACGCACTCGACAACGCCCAAGCATTGCGTGTGATATGGATACAAGACTGGCGGACGTCGGGCGCCAGGCGCTCGACAGTATCGCCCGAGAATTCTCGGCAGCAATGGGGACAGCACCAGTGCGCACGACACCTAGGCACCAAAGGTCAGGCATGCGCGGTGTGCTGTGTAGACGGGGTATGCAAGATGGGTGCCAACTGTACCCGACAACCCTTGCCAGGCGCCTCAACACTCAGGACTTGGGCGTGACACTCGATGCGCTAGACTTGGGATTGTCGAGGGAATAGGAGCCAACTGGCTGGGCGGCACTCGCCAGCAGGACCCGACGAAACCCAGCAGCAGCCCCGACACCCGTTCCCGATGGAAATGTCACGCGGCAACAACGATGATTTTCCGGCGGTGGCGACGGTGAAAAACTCCGGCGACAAGGCGGAGTCCGGCAATCATCTAGAAGGATAAGATTTGGTGATAGGATTTTAATTCTATCCCAAATCTTTCAAATCCTATCCAATCGAATTTATTTTGATTTGATACAATTAGGATAGGATTAGGCTATTTTATCTAATCTTTCTATCTTGATTAGATTTAGTTAGTTTTAGTTTCAGAATTATCTGATTTGGATAATTTTCCATGTAATGGATTGTAATTATCCTCTTATTTGGTATTTATCCTTGTCTTAAGTAGGTTTATCTACCTTATCTGCTAAAGTGATAATTATGTGCAAAAACTGTTTTTTCAAAAATGACTAAGAGATAATTATAATTAGATTTATTTCTTAGGAAATCAAATATGTAATTATATATGGTTTCCCTAAATTGGTTTAATTGTGAAGTAATTTTCTTTTGGTCCCCGACCACCGTATAGTGGCAGCTTGATCTTTGAAGAATTACAAGTTCACATGGATTAAACTCTAGATGATAGCTATGGAGTTTATTTGTGATAGTGCGACCTCCGCTAGGAGGAGTACTAAAGCATAAATAAATTCTTCGTGCTAAATTTATGGTACGAGCTTAGGAACAGTTTGACAACCATGCTACCCTAGTAGTCTCTGGTCTATCAGTCAAAATGTGTGACCAGTAAAAACTTGCTTGTATTATGGTAGCCATGCTGCCCTAGTAGTCTCTTGACTATCTGCCAATATAAGTTGATGTGAGATGCATTTAATATTTTTGTGGTTTTTACAATTACATTGTATCAAGTATGTTTATATGACAACGTGTCTAAACAATACGAGTTTTATTTTTCTTCTTGCCTTATTCAATATGTCTTTAAACAAATCTCCGTCTTTTTGATAAATAAACACTCGAATTTTATGATTGGCTTGAGGATATACCTCAAACACATGTAGCTGAATCATGTTTGGCGGCCGTTTCTACTCATTCGTGAGTAGTGGATACGAGTGCCACTAACCATGTTTGTTTCGATTCCTCTGTATTTCGGAAAAAAAGGAAACTACAAGTAGGTGATGTAAGAATTCGTTTGGGAGATGCTACTGTTGTAGCAGGTGTTGTAGTGGGACTCATATGTCCATATTTCGGTGGAGACAAAATGTTAGTATTGAATGATGTTCTGCTTATGCATCGTTTATTTTAGCTTCTAAAGTTCTTATAGATGGATATTTGATTTCTTTTAATGATGCTTGCATTATCAGAAAAAGTGAATCGATTATCTGTTCTGGCACAATGAAGAACAATCTATATAATATAAGGAATGCATGAATCTTGCAACACCAAATTGAGACAACTTATCAACTACCTCTAAAAGAGGAAGTCCCTTTGTTATTTGATGAATAATACGTACTTGTGGCACCTAAGACTTGGACATGCAAACCTTAGAAAGATTTAGGCGTTGGTCGATCAAGGTCCATTTGAGGGTCTACGAGTGGAACCTTTTGAAACCTGCGAATCTTGTTTGGAATGTAAGATGACCAAAAGAACTTTTAAGTTCAAGGGGAATAGGGTCAAACAAGTACTAGAGCTTATTCATTCTGATGTATGTGGTCCAATGTCTACTCAGATTAGAGATGGTAAGGTGTATTACATCATTTTATTGATGACTATACCAAGTATGGATATATCTATTTGATGCGTCACAAGTCAAAATCATTTGAGAAATTCAAGGAATTCAGGACACTTATGGAGACACCTCATGGAAAGTGTCACACCCCTTGTCCTCACGTAGAAATTTTTGCAAGGAATGTGCCAGCGCCGATGCCCCACGAAACGACCAGCCTTCGCGCCTCATTTAGTACTCGTGTTTACCTCACAAACACTCGTGGCTTGAGGCTATTATGACCAGCCCGTTTACTCAACACACGCAGCGGAATAAGAGTAAAGCACACAATGGATTACAGGAGTATCTCACCTCTCAACCTTCGAATATCACTCAATCAAATCAAAGGTCCAAGGCTAGCAGACAATACTCGCTTGGATATCTCACTCCAAGTTACACTTCACGAGTTGTGCTGCTCAAGGAATATACATAGTTGTGTGGTGGACAACCCCCACCACTGGGCTACACTAATCTAAACCGTCGGGTCGTAATTGCTTAGCTTGGTGTCACCCTTCAGGCTGCTCCACACAGGGGGCAATTATGCCCCACGATAACCGCCCCGCCAAACGCTTCGCATGCTCCGTATATGCGCGCCTCGCACTTGCTCCCGCCCGGGTTCGATCCTCGTTCGACGCTCGGCTCCGCGCACTGTCCCCGCCACACTCGGCGCCCATACTCCAAATGTGTCGGGTAGTGCCCCTGTCATGCGTCGGCACCCACACACCTTCGCACGCTGGGTCGTGCCCTCGGCCTTGCTCACATGCCTCGGCTCCTACACACACCTCGGCCAACACTTGAACGTCCCACACGCTAAGTGCTGCTCCCGTGCCCGGTGCTCCGCATCACCAAGCCCGTTGCCAATACTCTGCATCATCAGGTTTCGCCATCCACAACATTCGCCACACGCAGACTCGCCCGGTTACACCCGAGCTTCGTGCTATCCTGCATAGCACTCTCAATCACTCGTCAAGCTCCGCATCTTGACTACAATACGCCACTCTGAAACCAGCCAAAGCACGAACCCAATGCCTTGACACCAAAATCTGCCGACCTCGCCCGTGGCTAGGCTCACCCGATGCATCCGCCGATTTAAGGGTGCAACAGAAAGACTATCAAGTGTCTTCATCTGATTGTGGAGACGAATATCTCAGTCAGGTTTTCTTTAACTACTTATCAGAAGCTTGGAATTCAATCCAAATTGACGAGTACACCCAACAGAATGACATACCTGAATAAAGAAATTGTACCCTACTCGATATGGTTCGATCTATGATGAGTTATGCTCAATTACCTATTTCATTTTGGGGATAAGTGCTAGAAAAAATGGCCTACACATTAAACAACTTACCATCCAAGCCCGTACTTACAACACCACACGAGTTGTGGACTGGACATAAGTGCAGTTTAAGACATCTCAAGGTGTGGGGTTGCCTAGCACACGTGTTGGAGAAAGACCCCAACAAGTTGGGATCACGAACTAATGTATGTTTGTTTGTAGGGTATCCCAAAGGAACAAAATGATATGAGTTCTATAGTCTTCGTGATAAGAAGGTATATGTTAGCACAAATGTCAAGTTTTTAGAAGAAGCCCATGTCGAGAACCATAAACCCACTAGTGTGATTGCTCTAGAGGATATGATAGGAATCAATGTGCCACCTGTCCAAGATGAAAAACCACAAGGTAAATCTACATCGTCAAGTTCAATTTTTCTACCACAAGTTGTAGAGCCACATCATCATAGTGGGAGGGTTGTGAGACAACCCGATAGATTCATAGGCCAAGGAGAGTCATCCGACTCAGTTTCAGGCCTGGATGAATTGGATCCTTGGAACTACGAAGAGGCAATGCAAAATAAAGATAATTGCTATTGGAAAGAGGCAATGTTATATGAATTCCAATCCATGCTAGATAAGGAAGTTTACGATCTTGTAGTCCTATCCAAAGACTATAAAGCAATAGAGAGGAAATGGGTCTACAAAAGTACAAGAGGACTTGACGGCCGCGTAATCGTCATTAAGGCAAGGCGATAGGGAATTGTTGGTGCTCTAAGAAGATGATATCCTATTGATTGGAAATAACAAGAAGGTATTATCAGGCATTAGGGCATGGTTGTCGTGTCAATTTGAAATGAAGGATATGGGAGAAGCAGGAAACATCCTTATGATCAAAGTCATATGCGATTGCAAGAAAATAATATTTTGCTTACCTTAAGAATTCTACATTGATACAATGCTTAAGCGTTTTAGCGTGGAAAATTCCAAAAAAGAGTGTTTACCTTTTCAACATGAATTTATAATGTCTCAAGATATATGTCCTAAGACACCTATTGAGATATAGAAAATAAGACGACTTCCATATGCATATGCAATTGAAAGCATGATAGCAAGATACCAGGCAAACCTAGGTCAAGTACATTAGACTGGCGTAAATAATATACTCAAGTACCTAAATAAGACAAATGAGTATATGTTGGTTTACCAGGCAGACAAGCTGTGCTTATTGGGTTACACAGACTTGAATTTTCAAACTGATCAGGACTTGAGGAAATCAACCTCTGGATATGTGTTCACCTTGGGATGTGGAGTCGTGACCTAGAAAAGTGTGAAGCAGAAATGCATCACAGACTCCACTATGGAAACTGAATATGTAGCTAGTTCAGAAGCTGCTAAGGAAGCTATTTGGCTCAGAAGCTTTCTAATGGAGTTCGACGTGATTCAGGATAATGCTAAAGAGAATTATAAGTTATTGTGATAACTTTGGTGCAATGAAAAATTCTAAGGAACTACAGGACCATAAGAGGAAGTACAAAATCATAAAGGGCATTATACGAAGATGAGACATCGAAGTTATTAAGATATCATCGGAGCACAACTTGGCAGATCCTTTCATGAAGAGCCTTACAGGCGGGACATTCAACCGTCATGTGGAAGTGATGGGAGTGAGATGCATCAAAGACCTGCTTTCAGTAAAAGTGAGAGGGATAGGTGTTTTTTTATATATAGTATACTCGAAAGCATGTTTTGAGTATAAGTGTGAGATTGTTAGGGGTTGGTATCCTAAAAAGCATGTTTCAAGCTCATTTGTATTGTAAAACCTTATTTCCCAAGTTTTAAGAGATGAGAATAAATATTTATCACAAGGTTTGGTTAGGGTGTATACTGAAAAGCAAGCTTTTAGCTGCTTTATATTTGTAAAACCTTATTTCCCAAATTTATGAGAAGATTATTATTTTGTCA
>JAYDZE010575290.1:0-11556 GCA_034509125.1 Monilaria moniliformis
ATCATCAGATCTTTGGAGATCTAATAAGTGTAAGTATTCAGATCCGTAGCAGCATGATTTAGGATTTAATTCTAAATAATGTGTTTATGTGCATTTTAGATAGCAGATCTGTAAATGAAATTGGCTAATTAATTTTTCTGTATCATCCTGTAAAGATCATGGGAAAAGGGAAAATTCCTTCATTGGAATTAAATCCCCAACATTAATCTACTTACGTGGATGCACTGGGAGTATAGTCGGTGTGGATAGGAGAATATAGGAATTCAGGTCGCAGAATTGGAATTCTTTCCCAGGCCCAAATCTATAGAAGCACTAGGGGCCCACCAATATGCTTCATGTGGTCACAGGCTGCTTTGCATAAATTATGATAAAGCGCATCCAGTGTTGCGCTGCCCCAACTATACTGCGAAGCCACATCGACATCTTCTAATAAAGTCATATATATCAATGGCACCTTGCAACTGGTGCCATCGAGGAATATCAACCCACCCAATAAAACGAGCACATACATACGTGCCCGTTGGAGGTAAACCTCGTCATCGAGGACATCTGCTAGAGGCTCACTTATCCTACCAATCAGAGCAGCTACAGAAAGATTGACATTTTTCATTTCAGTCTCGTGAGGGGTAAAGTCGAATAAGCGATGACACTCTTGCATCCACACTTCTATCTTCAAGCTCAAGTCCACCCCAGTCACAGCAAATCCATCAACTCTGAGACCCCATAGTACATCAACATCTTCTAATGTCACTATCGTCTCACCAATAGGAAGATAAAATAAATGAGTCTTTGGTCACTACCGCTCAACCAAAGCGGTAATGAAGTGATGATCGACGTCTTTTGGCTTCCCACAAGCCAAAAGACCGCCGAATCAAAACCCATGTAAAGACTCCAAAACCTGTTGATGAATGAGTTTACAATCTCATAGTTTGCTCTCATATCTATGGACTTGCAAAGCCTTCCGATCTTGGCCTACCCAAATCCTTCTCGAAATGAGATCTCCTTGTAAAAATAGCACTAGAGGATTCTCTGGGCCGCAGAACAATTGAGCACTTGATTGTGAAGAGCTCACCATTATACAGTTCCTAATAAATAAAATTATCAATCACGATGTCAAAAATTTGAACTAATTATATCATACATAACAATCCAAAATTTCCAACAATAATAGCCAAATTTCTCAAAATTGCTCAACCATAGTAAGAATATCAATCAAAAAAATTTAACAAAATTTTCCCAACAACAATAGGCAATTTCCCAACAATAATAACCAATTTACCAATAACAATAGCCAATTTCCAACAACAGTAGCCAATTTTCCAACTAAAATAGGCAATTTCACAACAACAATAAGCAATTTTCCAACAACAATAGCAATTTTCCAACAACAATAGCCAATTTACCAATAAAAATAGCCAATTTCCCAACAACAATAGCCAATTTTCCAACAAAAATAGACAATTTCACAACAACAATAGACAATTCTCCAACAACAATAGATAATTTCTAAACTATACTACACTAATTTATCATCTCTACATAGTCAATCCTTTTAGTCATTTTATCAAACACCTAATATACCATCTAACACAGTACAATATCTAACAAGTTAATACATTATTATACATAATCTAAAGTCTCAATTACAAATGAAATAGTTATTTCTACATACCACACAAGGTATCGAACAATCTCATTACTCAAACTCAATCAAAATACCTAAACATATCAAGATTTCAACATAAATTACCTAAACCCTAACTATACAAAAAATCATCAAAAATATGAAAATTAAACCATAAATTTAACAATACAAGTAGAACTATATAAATTTGGATGTTTCTCAACAACAAATGGCGAAACAATGCGAAGAAATGTACAAAAACGAGAGAAAATTTAAGGATTGAAGTTGTGGTGGAATGAGCTTTCGGCACTGCCTGGAAGCTGTATATCATGCGGGAGACGCATGAGGGTGCTGCGTCTCCCGTAAAACCCATGCCGCTCATGCGTCATCCAGCCCATCAACCAAAATGACGTCGTTTCACGATAAACGCATCAGTGTAACGCGTCTTCACTTAAGTGAAGACGCATGACGTGAATATGTCTTTCCTCGTTTTAGAATTATTTAAAAAAAAAAAAAACCTTTTTATTTTGAATTTTTTTTATCTTAAATTGACCTATAATTAAAAAAAGCCTAATATTTTGGGCTTTGGGCTCAGTCACCAATGATGAACTCGTTGCGGTTAGACTTCCAATAGTAGCGAAGTTTGTCCAAATCAAGCGTTGTCCAAGAATAACAGTAATAATTAACTATGTATTTTATGGGTAACCTAATTTTGAAAAACATATAAAAATATTGAGGTACTTATATAATTAACAATAAGATCAGGACGAGTCTGATATTCTCGAGATTCACATAATGATGCCAAATGAGTTATTGGCGGGGGTTAGAAAACTTCCACCTCTCATCAATCAAGTGCGCGACTAAGATATATATATGAAAATAGTAGTGAATATGAGGAAACAAACATTAGTCGTGAGTTGATATCGTAAAGTGAGATGGCCACAAACAAACGACTAAATAGAGTTCACGTGACAGTGGGCAACGACATTGCGTGAATCATTTCCTTATTTGGAACCTGTTAACTTAGTTGATGCTGCTCATGAAGACCGCAAGGAAGCTCAGCAAGAAAGCTACGTAGCCCGTGCGATGCATGCAACTGTGCTGGACAAACAAATCAAGTCCGAGCCCACTAATCCAACTGGATGTGGTCCTCTCTCTCTGCGCAGATATCCGAGCTGGAAAGCAGCTCTCATTGGTGAAGGACAACCTCGCGCATTTATGTCAAGCACGTGAGAGTATCAAGGACAAAGAGTTGTCTTACTTTCAGTTACATTAGTTTGTTGTCTTGTGATGTTTTCTGTTTGTTAGCTAACTAGGGTTTTCTCCTGCATATCTAGAGTTCGGCTATAAATACTATGTAATGCATTCTCTTTCCGTGTGCAGTTTTTGAGAAATGAAACATAGCATTATCTCTTGTTTGTTTGTCACAGTTTTATCCTTTGGTTACAATGGTGTATTTACTGTTCTTTCCAAGTTTTATCAGAACCAAACACGTTAATTCTCCCGTCTTACATAACATGTGCTTTATTTTAATACGTATGATTCTACGTCTAATTAATTAGTATGTATGTGACGCATGCCCACAACCACACTCCTCCACTCAACCAAACATATATAAATATGCTACAACTCCATTTTGCAGCACACCCAAATTTTCAAATATTCCTATCAAAATACCTCAAAAATGGCGACCAATTTCTTCGGAGACGACGTGGCGGTGCTGATGGTGCCGTTCCCGCTGCAGGGCCACCTCAATCAGCTCCTCCACCTGTCCCGCCTCGTCTCCTCCCGTGGCGTTGCGGTCCACTACGTCGGCACCGCCACGCACAACCGCCAGGCGCGTCGGCGGGCCCAGGGCTGGGACCCCGTCTCCGCCACCAACATCTTGTTCCATGAGTTCCAATCCCTCAACTTCATCGCCCCTCCGCCCGACCCCGCCGCAGCGATCAAGTTCCCCGCCCACCTCCAGCCGCTGTTCGACGCCCTCCTCTCGCTCCGCCGCCCCGTCTGCGACCTTCTCGGCGACCTCTCCGCCGCTAGCCGCCGTGTGGTCGTCGTGTACGACTCCCTTATGGGATCGGTGGTGCAAGACTTCGTGAAATTCCCCAACGCCGAGTCTTACGTTTTTCACAGCGTTTCCGCCTACACCATCTTCTTCTTCCTCTGGGAGACCAACGGGCGCCCCTTCGCCGTCGACCCAGAAATCCTCTCGGGGCTGCCGGCCCTCGAGGGATGCTTCACTCCAGAATTCTTGAAATTCGTCGTAAAGCAGCATAAATACCTCAAGCTAAATTCGGGCCGAATTTACAACACATGCAGGGTGGTGGAGGGCCCGTTTCTTGAACTGTTGGAGAAGCCTCACATAAGCGGGAACAAGAAACAGTGGGCCCTCGGCCCGTTCCACCCGATCATCGCAGCAAAGAGAAAGACAGAATTCAGACACAAATGCTTGAAATGGCTAGATGGGCAGGCCCGGAACTCGGTCATCTTCGTCTCATTTGGCACCACCACAACGCTTTCAAACGATCAAATCCATGAGATGGCAACGGGCCTCGAGAAATCTGGGCAGAAATTCGTTTGGGTTTTACGAGACGCCGACAGCGGCGACGTGTTCCGGGCAGCTGCCCGGAAAGTCCAGCTCCCCCTCGGGTTTGAGGAGAGGGTTAGAGAGAGAGGATTCGTAGTGAGAGACTGGGCACCGCAGCTCGAGATCTTGGGTCACTCCGCCACCGGCGGATTCATGAGCCACTGCGGCTGGAATTCTTGCATGGAGAGTATATCAATGGGGAAGCCCATCGCCGCCTGGCCGATGCATTCCGATCAGCCCAGGAATACGGTACTGATCGCCAGAGTCCTCAGGATCGGCCTCGTCGTTAGGGATTGGGCTCGTCGGGCGGAGGTCGTGGCAGCGGCCGTGGTCGAGGAGGCCGTGCGGAGGCTCATGGCATCGGACGAAGGGGAGGCCATGAGGAAGAGGGCGGCCGAGCTGGGTGGCGCCGTCAGGGATGCTGCGGAGGAAGGAGGCTCCGCGTGCTTCGAGTTGGACTCTTTCGTAATGCATATTACTAGATAGGTTGTATGATCATTGATGCAAAATATGGTGAAATAAAATAGTAAGTTATATTAGTCCATCATAATTTTTTTTTTCACACACATAATGTATATTTATTAGGTACGGTATAAGTTACATTAAGTATGAGTGTGATTTGGAGCATCTAATTAGAACTTCAGTTAATCATAACTATAGATTATAAAAATTCTATTTTATGTCATAATTTAAAATAATTATTGATTAATTAATTAACTGACCTGATTTGGAAACGTCACGCAATTTTTGCTGGATAAAATATACATATTTCTGTACGAAAATCTAACGAATTAAGATACGAAACCTATATATAAACTTCATCTAATTGCTTGGATGATGTCGACACGTTGATATTTTCATGAATATGCGAATGTCATGAGGAAAACGATATAATACTTCCATACAGTTGAAGTGTATATGCTTGGATGTCAAGATAATGTTAAAAGGTATACTAATTGACTTCTATTACTTGACGCATTATTAAATTATCCTTTGTATATATATGTATTAAAATAATTTTGAAAATGACCACATTTTTATCTTCACTCTGCATATTTTCATTTTTGGCATGGACTGACAACCGAACCCTTTTCACTTCCTTGTTTTATTATGTCTTTCTCTCTTCTTCTTCATCTTTATATTTACATTAACAATTAAACAATATTACAATTTCTGTCGACATGCCACCAATTCTTAAAATTGAAAAGAAAGAAGCTTGTGGTAATAGAACCGTGCCATACATGCATCGGAACATATTTCATATGAATTACTTTTGTCTCCAAATGCACCCTCATTAAAAATAATAGAGGAAAAAGCTCTATAATCAATCGAATTTCTTTTATAAATATTTTGTGTTATTATTTTATATATATATATATATATATATACAAAATTATGAGGATCAAAGTCCCACTACTTTGTATATGAGTTGGTTCATATGACAATCATTCTTATTCTGAGAATGCGAGAACCATTGTCGTCTTTTTTATCGCAAAGATCTTGTGTGTGTATAGAATTCCATCAGAATCATTGATCCGTATATATAATTATTTATAAAAATATTATATTATTATAATATATAAAATATATTATTGTATATGTATGATATTGCGCTTTTGCATTACACAAAATGTGTGGTTTCTATTTATGGTATTATTGGATAAAAAGTTCTAAACGATCTAATTTGTATATAAATGTATATTTGTGTGTAAGTATATACTCCCTCCGTCCACCAAAAATAGTCTCAATGGTGGACGGCACGGATTTTAATGCACAATTGATAAAGTAAGAGAGATAGAGAGAAAAAGTGATTGGAGAGAGAAAAAGTAGTTGATAAAGTATGAGAGAGAGGAATAAAAAGTGGTTGGATAGATAAAAAGTGGTGGGTCCTAGTGGTATAAGTTGTAAATAAATTGATATTTAAGTGTATTGTATTATGAGAAAGTTTCCATAAATGCAATGAGACTATTTTTGGTGGACGGACCAAAATGGAAAAATGAGATTATTTTTTGTGGAAGGAGGGAGTATATAATAATATTATACAAATTGCTACTTTCAATAATGAAGAGTTTTGCCTTTTTTTGGGACACATATGACCCACATATCTTTGAAGGCAACCCACATATGTAATTGACACAATATGCCTCTATTTCTACCAAAGTCCTACACTGAATTCTACTGCTATTGCAGGTATATTGGGGCCACAACACCATATTTCAATTTCCACCCTCATAAACAAATGAATGTAGACAAATTCTATAGAACTCGGTGGGCCCGTTCCTTGTAGATAATATATTAAATTATTCAATTTGATATTGCAAATTTATTAAAAGTCCTTAAGATCATTTTTTTAAACAATCAAATTTTCGTTAAAGTACTTCCTTATTCCTTAGCAACAATTTCAAGAGGGATAGAAGCTGATTTTTTTAATTAACTTATTATTCCTTAGCAACAATTTGAAGAGGTAGAAGCTGATTTTTTAATTAACTTATTAGTTCAAGAAATCAAGGGTTATAGCTCATGAGCTATTTTATACTTGAATTAGAGTCACATGAAGACAATTCTTCAATAGGTATCATTATATTATTATTATTATTATTATTATTATTATTATTATTATTATTGTTATTATTATTGTTGTTGTTGTTATTATTATTATTATTATTATCAGTAGTCATACCTCATCCTTGCAATCATTAAATCAATATGTTTTAATTCACATAAAACTTTTCAGTGAACTCAATAATACCATACAGTTGTAATCCATCACGATTCTATTTGAAGCATGTACTGAAATTGAGAATAGAGTGCTAAAATGTGAGTTATGTGAATATTGGTTTTTACTCAAACATCATTATACATATAGTAGTTGAAATACATATGAGATTTAATGGTTCATTTTTTGTGTTTCATTTTATATATTATTTGTTTTTTTTAATATTTTTTGTTAATTTTAATTTTTTATACTTTAGTTGAATTTTGTACTTATTATTAATAATTTAATATATCAAATTAGAGCATATAATTTTTTTTTAAAATTACTATCACTTTTATTAGATAAAAAATGATTATTAGAGTTGATAAATTCAAAAATATGGTATATAATCTTTTAAAATTCTTTTTTATTAAATATTACTTATAATGTATTATATTATAATAAATGTTATTTTCATAATAAATATTATTAAAAATAATTAATTTAGGAATGAGACACAGTGAATGAGATAAAAAAAATGAGACATTAAATTCATGCGAGAGAAGAGGGTAATTATAATCAATCATGAGTATTGAAACACACATAAAATAGAATACTCAAACTAAATTTTCAATCACATACAGTTGATGTAAATCCAATAGAACTTATGCAGTCTGTACCGATATATGATTTGTCATTACATGCATAGTACATTATTACAATGAATAGTAAGCTGCCTAGGAGTATCAAATCGACTCTTTTTTTTTTTCTTCTTTTTTTTATGGCGAAAAAACGTTTAAAATGTTTGTGCTACAATTCAACATCGGGTTCGGAATCCGTACATGTACCTAGCATGTTAGGTACGTAGGCACCATAGAGGCAAGCCCACTTCGGCCGTCTCTCTCTCTTTAAGAATTATAATTTTATTTTGTAAATATCGTCCAATATTCGTGCGATTAAAGCATGTTTGATATTCTGAAATTAACATAGGATACACTAAAACCATGTTTGATATTCTGAAATTAACATATCATACACGCAACGATGGGGGTTTGGGCCGGGATGCAGCGGACACGAGCCGCGCATTGCAGGTGAACGATTTGGGCCGAGGACTGCGGATTGGGCCGTTTGCGCAGCGTACAGAGCAGTTCAGGCCGTGACGCAACAACCAATCACATGCTGCCACATGGCACTGCCCACTAGCAAATTTTAAAATTTTCTTTTCTAATTTTTCGAAATTCAAAATTAAATTCATTTTTTATATCTTTTATAAAATAGCTATTCATGCGCATAGCTGCAACGTTGGCGACACATGATGAATATTTATATTAGTGTCCTAACGGTATCGGACGACAGATTCTCGACGCAGCAGAAGTGCATGACGGTGAAACGGCAGGTCACGTTACGTTGGTGCTCCAGATCAATTCGACAAGTACTTGCATGTTGCCGAAAAATTCGGGCAGGAGCGCCTCAAACGATTTTGTCGCGAGGTCATCGAAGCACTCCGCCATACATATTTGAGAAGGCCGACGATGTTGAACACTTAAAATTTGATGAATTTGCACAAGTGGCATCACGGCTTTCCGGAATGCTAAGAAGCAAAGATGTATGCTCTCGCAATGAAAAAAATTGCCCTAGTTTATTCACCAGCAGATACAAGGGCTCACATCCGACATCATCGTCGAAGCAATTGTTGACCGACATTTATATATATGGCATGCATTTTTTGGCGTGGCCGAGTCCAACAATTACATCAACATTCTTAATCATCCGAGCCTTGTGGCCTAGTGGCAAAGGCAGTGATATCAAGGGACTCTCCTCAGTGAAGTCCTGGTTTCGATTCTCCCCGCCAGCATGTGGCGGGTTAATTAATTTTCCAACATTATATGTGGTCAATAGTGGGCCGTGTGTGCACCCGGGTCCAACTCCACCCGCCGGCCCGCCGGGTGGGCCAAGCTGGGCCCCGAAAAAAAAAAAAAAAAAAAACATCCTTAATCATTCACCTATTTTCAACGAGGTATGCGCTGGCTGGGCACCGGTGGTCAGGTTTACGGCCAAAATCCGAATATACAATATGGCTACTATTTAGCTAATGACATCTATATAGAGTGGCCGGTGTACGTGAAATTAGTTACGTGACTAACTAGCCCAAAGAGGGAACTGTTTGCTCAAAGGGACAAGGCGGCACATAAGGATGTTAAATATGCTTTCGGAGTACTCCATGCACGTTGGATGATTGTAAAAGGTTATTCGCGTATGTATTACCAATCATGCATATCCAACATCATGTATGCATGTATTATCCTGCATAACATGATCATCGAAGATGAAGTGGAAGAATCAACTAGTTTCATCGATGATGAAGCCAACTCAAACTCGGCATTCGCCCCCCAAAACCCATCACAAGATGCACCGGATGAATTTCGAGCATATCATGTTGATGCACTTCTTGCAAATAAGGATTTACGGCCAACCACGGCTAGATCTCATCGGAAAAAAAAATTCTTCTGTAATTTTAATTATGTAATTTTTGAATTTTAAATTTGTAACTTTTTTATTTTAATTATGTAATTTTTGAAATTTATTATTTTAATTTTATAAATATCACAATTTAAATAACTATATTATAATAGAAATTTTATAGGGATAAAGAAAGAATTAAAAATTAAGTGGTGAGACCATGAACAGTTAAGGCCTGGCCTAATTTGTGGCCTGTGGGTTGTGGTGATTATTTTGTGAACAAATATAATTTATGATTATAACTGATCAAGCAAGTCTAGGTCTTCTGCATTGTAGACTAAATGGTAGTCAGGTCATCACTAAATGTCTCTTAGTCGGTGCATTGAAGAAGAAAAAGAAGTTTCACAAAACCTACATAGAATTGGACGATCTATTCTGAATGGTTCCAGTGCCAGTCCGAAAGTATCCTAACCTTCGGAGACTAACACCACCGGTGTGGTATAACATTAAATGGATTCACGTCGAGATAAGTCTTTCTTACTGATTACTGAAAGATGAGATCTCAGTGATTATTTATTTCTGAATCTTTGTATATAACATTGAGCATACGGTATTAGTTATGTACTGCTTTGACTTATCAAAATGTGCGGGTTTTTCATATCCCAAGAACCCTGATATCTTGGGCAGTGGTAATTAATATCTATCGGTGCTATGATTATTATTGCATTGAATCGTGTCATAGAGAACCGGGTTGATAGTATCCCCAAGAGGTGTTCGAGAAAAAAATTTATTATACGAACCCGACTGGTTGGAATTTAATCCATTGTAATAAATAATGTTCTTGAACTAGACCACTTTTGGTAAAAGATATTAATTAATTAAAGCTAGTAGCATGCTTAAATTAATTCATGGTTATTAGAATCTTAAATACGGGAAATAAATTAAGTATAAAGGAAGCCCATATTATTCGTAATTTAGATTTGGACGAATAAGTCAATATTAATTTATATAGTGCTCCAAATTAATATTCCATTGAGTTTAAACTAAAATGGGGCTCAATTAAATTAGTAAAAGCCCAATATGGAGGTACAGTCCAAATTTTCTTAGATCTCTAGCCTAGTCCATTACATTACATATTCTAGAAAGAAGAGAGTGGAGAATTAAATCGGTGTACATTAACAGAGAATCAAGCTCTTCACGTGATTTCTTCTTCTGTTTCCTTCTCAACTCTAGCTTATAGAGTTTGATAGAATGCAGAAGAAGAAATATTGGAGGAGTGGTGGGAGTTGCAAATCCTCGTCTACAAACAAAATTTCTGCAATTAAAGGTAAATTCGAACTCTTAGATATCATCATCTAGGATTTCGAATTAACTAATTGTTAATCTGCGTTTTATGTAAATTTAAATGAATTGCATGATAATTAAATTCTAAACATTATCATATGAGATCTCGGGTTCAGGGAATCATTCGCCATCTCCCCATAAATTGGTATCAGAGCCGGATCATAGGATCTGATGTTTAGAATTTAATTTACTTTTTCTGAGTTATCTGCAGTTGTGCATGTTTTTCAGATTTGTTTTTGTGTAAATTTAATTATGCAATTAATTTGAATATGAATGGAATTGAATGCAAATTTTATTCATTCTTGTCGTTTTTTTAGAGTTGTAAACCCACATGAGTCGACCGTTGTAGATTGGGATGTTTTTCTTTTATTTCTTGTAAATTCTGTGTTTGAAACGAAAAATCAAATGAAGATCACAAAGATCACGAAAATCAAAGGAAAAATTCATTGGACTTGCACTGTTTTCGATCCTTTAGATTTTTAACGCCTATTTATGTTTCTTTTTCCTTCAAAAGTTGACAAACTCACAAACAACTAATTGGTAGATATTTAAACTAAAACGAATCTAAATAATATAAGAACTAATCAAAATACTTTGGATTTAGATACTAAAATAGCTAAAATGTTGAATGTGTCAACGCACCTCATCATGAGTCTTGTTGTCAAGATCACCCCAGTACTAGCGTTGATCAACGTCATGCTCTCATTATTAATGTAACACCCCTTACTCGATCGCATTCCGACCGAATAACTGATGTCACAACTTTGGCACGATCAACAATAACCAAACAGATCATGTAAATATATCTAAAACATAATTGTATACTATCCAAAACCATAAGTTTGT
>JAYDZE010575301.1:0-29816 GCA_034509125.1 Monilaria moniliformis
TGTTTCTCCAGTAACCATTTATCTTCAAAGAGAAATCTCCTTTGGCCGGTCTCCTGAGGACTGCTCAGTGTTGTTGCCAGTAGTTTACTGTAATATATATGCAGTTGCCAGTAGTTTACTGTTGTTCTTTTTATTCGGATTACCACTATAATAGCAGCAACACGATTTCTATTATTATTGTTATACTAAAATGATACATGGATTATGTTAGAACTTTTTTTCTTAGCAATTTTAAACTTCGTGGCATCATTTCCTTCATTAGAGAAATCAATTCTGGAACGAGGACATGGTTTGCAAAAAGAAAAAGTTCTACTTTATAGGCCTTTCTTTTATTTAATGTTTTAGAAAATGAAACAATTAATAAATTAATTATAAGATAAAGACAATTACTTACTGAGTTTATTACTTTATGAATGAATTGATTTTGTCTTCTCCATCTCTTAGATAGGTTTGAAAATTAAACGGAACTATTCCATACACGACTTGTGATTATTGTTTGAGTTCGACTCAATTAATAATTGAATCAAAAACATCTTTTGGTAAAGTCTAAAGCTGGACTCGTGCCAAGATGATTTGAGCTGATCACACCGACATAAAAAACTCAATGTAATTTTTACATCAGACTTTCGATGAGTCACATGAAATTTCAAATACCAAAAATATTACCTTGGATATATATAATTATAACAATGTTAAAAGATTAAGTATCAGTTTGTAATTTATTTAATATTTAAATATAATTGAAACAACTCATAAAGATTGTGACATAGACTAATATTCAAATGGCGATGTATATTTTGCTTCTTTGTATATACGTAGTAATATAAATTATTTAGGGCATTCTATGACAAAAATACAGTCAACTTCTGCCAGCTGAAGCCAGACACAGCCACAATGATAATAAGCTAATAAATTTTAAATGTTGAAAAATACTAGTCTATCAATTTCATAAAATATAATTAAATATAACTAATATGTTGAAAGTCAACCATAAATTGAACTGACACTGTCAACTGCCCCTTCAATTCAGTCTGCACATTGTTGACCACATTTATATATTGTTGGTCGGTTTTTCTCAATCTTAATATATAGTCGGATTGGGTGTCTTAGTTTGTCTTCATCAACTAGCCCTCTTTCTCAATAACTAACCCTAGATATTATTCTTCTAAAAAAAGCTAGATATTATTGACAACACATGTGGGCACAAGATTTTTTTATGAGGGGAG
This sequence comes from Monilaria moniliformis, assembly GCA_034509125.1. NCBI lineage: Eukaryota > Viridiplantae > Streptophyta > Magnoliopsida > Caryophyllales > Aizoaceae > Monilaria > Monilaria moniliformis. The sequence goes on from JAYDZE010575301.1 coordinate 1,227, forward strand.
TCTTATTGTTTTGTGGAGGAGCAATACTTGTGTGAGTGAGATAGCCACGGAAAGGCTGTAATATAAATTTTTGACTAATCACAAAATTTGCAAGTGTAAAAATCGAACATAAAATGTTTGCGTGAGTCGACTTCCCATTGATACCACGTGTATCCACCGCTATTGACAACACAAAGTATTAGTGTTAAACTGGATATAAATAAATGATTTTATACTAATAATTCTGAAAAGTTTATATGTACATAATATCCAATTAATAAATTATTTTAAAAAATTAAATAAATAATGATATTATAAGTATAATAAAAAATTATAATAATATACATTTTTGTAATAGTAATAGATAAATATAATATATCATGTTATAGACCTTACACCAAATATATTAGAAGAATTCAATAGATAGACAAATTTGATTAAACCTGTATCTTTTACGATAGGTATAGATAAACTTTTTTTTTCATGGACAATTTGGTGTATTCAGTTTACGGAGGGATGCGTAATTCCAAGTTTCCAACATGAGAAATTTGTTTATTAAAAAAATCCATTTTTTGACAACCACATATATAAATAAAAGGGAAATACACCCAAATAATCTAAATTATACTCGGGTACAGGAAAATGACATATGTTGGATATTTTAGTGTAATTGGGTTAACTGAATTGACCAATAACGTCATAATAATACATCATATAAGTTTGGAGGTGCGTAGTGCACGCTTATATGAATTTATTATGATCTTAGGGGCTTCGCCACTAAGGGACGGGGGTCCGGGGCCAGCGCCCCTGGTAGCGAGGTCCAAGGGGCAGAGCCAGTGGGACTCACCCGGCCGGGTGAGAAGGTGACATGTGTCCACCCGGGCGGGTCCCACACGGCGTGGAGCCCAGAGAGTCTCACCCGGCCGGATGAGACTGTGGCATGACTCCACCCGGCCAGGTCCAACACGGCGTGGAGTCCAGAGAGTCTCACCCGGTCGGGTGAGACGGTGACATGACTCCACCGGGCCGGGTCCCACACGGCGTGGAGTCCAGAGAGTCTCACCCGACCGGGTGAGACGGAGGCATGACTTCACCCGGCCGGGTCCTAAACAAAAAGTTCTACAGAGAGTCACACCCGACCGGGTGTGTCTCTGGCGGAGTGTCACCCGACCGGGTGCATGGCAGTTTGGACAGTTATATTCCCGTTTTTTGGTCTTTTTCAAGGGATTCTGGTTCTGTTTTTCTCATAACACAATAACATACTTTCTTCTAAGAAACTCTGAACTTTATCCGATCAAATAATTGGATAGAACCGACCAATTAATTTGATCTGAAAGTGTTAAACACGACTTTCAGAGATCCGTTTTCATTCATGTTTTTGTTTGTATTGTTATTCTTACCTACAACCTATACCATTGGTGTATTCAGAAACAATCTAAGCTTTTTTTTTTTTTTTCACACACATAGTGTTTCTTATGGTCTGGGAGTTACCGATCCCCAAATGAGATATGATCACTTTTTCCCTTCAAAATAATATGTAGTTTTATCTTCTATTTTAATAAGAGTTGGATTTTTATCACGTGTCTTTTAAAGAATTTCATAACTAATCACTGATGAGTCAAAAAGATCATTCATAAGTAGAGTTGTAAGAAGGATCGATTGAATTGGGTTGAACCGAAGTTTTTGGACTATATATTATTATTTCAGCAAAGCTTCAAAAATATTTTTATATATATAAAATTGTCAACTTGATTTTTTTTTGCCCCGGCCATAATTGGTTGGGCCAGCCTATAGCTCTAATTAATTACTATTAGTAAATCAAAATTTTAAACACTCGAATAAAATAAGAAGATAAAGCAAAAATTCTTAAATAGAAGATCTCATCGGAGACTATGACCAGTCGCATTTCAATGAATATATAAAAATTGCACCTTATGAAGCAATCATAGAATAGTCTTATAGTTGAATTATCAGACTCATGTTAATGCTATTCTAGAATGCCTCTGAAGCTCCAACAGCCGCAATTACTAATTCAAGTACTTGATTATTAATTACAGATTTAATATAGATTTGGCGAATTCTAATTTTGATTAAATTTATTAATTATATTAAAATTAGTAGAATTTAATTACAACGAATGCACAAGAGTCATCCATGCAATATGGACACGCGCTATGACTAACCGTATGTACTCCACTCGAACAACATAGAATAGGCAGGAAAGTGACTAACAGTCCATATCAGTGTTGCGCGAAGTTGGAAGTTCTGTTTTCTGGATATATCATACGCTGGAACCATGTCACGCCATAAAATATTTAATTCTGAAATGAGTGGTTGTAAAAATATATCAATGTTCTTTGTTGGACCCTTAGGACCAGGCACAATCACAATTAAGAACATATACTAGTCTTTCATGCATATCCAGGGGACAGATTGTAAGGGGTTATAATAACTGGCCAAACAAAGTATTTCGCTCTAGTTTGACCGAATGACTGAACTTGTTTATGCTAAGTGCTAAGCTGACATTCCTTAGTTCCAAAGCAAACGATGGATGTTTGTCATTGAACATCTTCCATGCTAATGAATATGAGGGATGACACATCTCTCCAGAGGACTTGGTGTGTTTCGCATGCCATCTCATGGATGCTGTTGTAACTTTAGATGGATACAACTACTTCAGTTTGGGAGCAAGAGAAAAATAATACTTTTTCTTTTGTGGACTACCATTGGGTTTGTAACGCCCCTCCTCACAAACTTTGCACTCAGTCAAATCTTGCGTCTTTTCCGGCATATCTAGAGCCTTCATCGCTTTCTTGTAAGAGTAAAAGCCGCCAACCATGATGTTGGGTTAGGGCAAACAATCCTTCATCAGTTGACATATATCGTCAAACTGATAAGTATTCTATGCTTGAACTCATAGATTACCGAACTGCTTGTTCGCTCCAGCACTAGATGAAACTCCAGATTCGTAATGAAATCTCCAGTCATAGTAATTACAAAAAACTCATTTTATGTATAGGTGATCCCTTACCACATTTGTCAGTAAATATTTCAAATTGGTACATTTTGCACAAAGACATCTTATTTTTGAACCATCCGTTCTGGATGGCTGATTATAGGCGAAATAAAAAAAAACTCCACGCCTCTTGAATATATGCTTTGTTTTGAAATTATAACACGTACATCCACTCTCTGCCCGTAATATCCATGTCACTAACTTATGATGCAATTAGCGAATATTTGAGCAAAATACCAACGATGTAAATGAACTTCCAAAAATATAGTAAAACAACATTTGCACGGATATAAACAATTACAATTAAACACAAATAACTTATCAATGAAGATCTACACAAAACTATAAATATTGATAAAGAGTAACCAAAACTACGTCCCTAACTCCTTAGTTTACTACCTAATTTAAAGTATTTTACATTTTTATCCCTAAAATTAATCTACTTTTCAAAAGTTAATTAACTTTCAAGTATCATATAAAGTTCATATTTACATACTATTTCCTAAACTATAGCAAATTTGTATTTTTATCCCAAATATTTCAATAATTGCAAATAAACCACTATAATTAATAAACTAATCAATACAATGACCATACAAATGTATACAAAAGTCATATTTTCTTAATATATATAACGATAACTAAAGTACTAAATAATGGCAATTAACTAATAAAGATTGCTAACCTTGTGCAAATATTTTTTTTTCCTTTGCAAAAAGTTACATTAGTCTAAAAAAATGAGTAGAGAATGAAAATGGTTGGGAAACATCGTGTCTTTTCGTTCTGACCAGAAAAATTAACAAGCACTAATTTCCTAGGACTAGTGTTTCCTAATATTAACTAAAATGTTCGGGAATCGGCAATTTTTTGGCACATAAAACTAGTTCATATGTTTGCGAGTAGCGAAAGGCGCTTGCCATTTTCTCCCTCAATTGCAAAAATTTGGAGGAAGAAAATCCCGCCAAAAACAAAACAATGAAAGTTTTGGCTGGATTTTTTCACCAAAATATTTGTCACTAATTTGCTCACAAATAATAGCGAGCACAATTTGCTCACTAAACCAAGGCGCCAACGTGGCGCCAAGAATTTGCTAGCATTTTGGTGCTAGCATGTTTAGCGAGCTCCAATTGTGCTCGCAAATATTTGGCGTCATGGTTTGATGCCATTTTCTGCAAGCAAAACTATGCTCGCTACTATTAGCGAGCACACGTTTGCTCGGTATAACGTTGTGCGACAAAATATTGCGAGCACAAAGATGCTCACAAAATGTTGCAAGCACAGGTGCTCGCTGTTATACTCGGTACGTTAGAAAATTTAATATGGGCTAATACATGTCAAATTAAATGTGCATGACTATCATTAAAGGGGCCCGATTAATGTGATCAATTAAGGATTAAAGTTATGGGCCTAAAGAGTATTAAATATATAATGAGTTTTAAAGTTTAAATACCATGAAGTGATTTTCAATTTGTTGAGGGACCAAATTGAAAATAAAGGAACTTATTGTTATAATTGGGTTATGGTCCCCAAACGACAGATTACGCTCCATATTCTGTATTCTCTTTGTAGAAGAATTCATAAGGGTGAATCTGATCATTTGGAAGGCTATAACGAATTCAATTAAAGGTATTCATGGATTCAGGTACGCTTCCGTATACAAATTAATCTTGGATTATCATCGTAGAGGATTCCAATTTATATCAGCAAGTGGTATTAGAGCCATTTTTAGCATGATTTTATGAGATAAGAGAAAGAATTGTTTTTCATTATGATTGACTGTTCAAGACACGCAGATTTGTGTTTCAAAACTTGATTACATGTGTGAATTAAGTTTAATTGATATATTAAATAAATGAACTGTTTAATGAGATCTTTTCTTATTGTGTGCAAAAAGAGGAAATGTTGAAGCATAAACGGATCGAGGTTGTTCAATTGGCCAATACCTCAAGAAATAAGGGAAAGTGCATAAAAAGAAAGCCTATTGAGAATGCTGCTAAGGGTAAAGGTCCATCGCAAAAGAAACAACAAAACTAAGTTGAAGGTAATGGTTTTTTCTTCTGTGGCAAGTCTGGACACAAAAAGAAGGATTGTACCAAATATCACGATTGGTGTGCAAAGAAAGGTACTATTCTTACTTTGGTCTGTACTGAGGTTAATTCAGCTTCAGTACCTAGAGACATTTGGTGGTTAGACTCTGGTGCTACCACTCACATAAGTACGTCAATGCAGGGATGCCTCAGCTGCCGAAAGCCACTTGATGGTGAAAGATACATCTACATGGGAGATGGTAAATCAGTAGAAGTAGAGGCAATAGGGAATTTTAGGTTGTTGTTAAAGATTAGATTTTTCCTAGATTTGAAAGACACTTTTATTGTACTGTCTTTTAGACATAATTTGGTTTTTATTTCCATTCTGGATAGATATTGTTTTACCAGTTCATTTGGAGATTGTCAGTTTACTTTTTCAAATAAATCTAGTATTGTGGACACTGGTTCACTAGGTGTTTTTGACAATCTATACATGCTTGACATTGTTTCTTCGTATTATGAATCATTGCATGTTGATTCTAGGGGTACAAAGGAAAAATTCAATGATATGAATTAGGCTAAATTATAGCACAAGCGCTTAGGTCATATCTCATAACCAAGAATTGAGAGACTTATGTAAGAAACTATCTTAAATACACTTGATTTTTCAGATCTTGACGTATGTGTTGAGTGTATTAAAGGTAAACAGACCAAATAAAGGAGGTTAGGTGCCAACAAATCTACAGAGGTCTTAGAATTGATACATACGAATATTTGTAGGCTATTTCCTACGGCTTCTTGGAATGGTCAACAATATTTTATATCATTCATAGACGATTACTTACGATATAGGTACCTATACCTAATTCATGAAAAATCAGAGTCACTGGACAAGTTCAAAGCATCTAAGGTTGAGGTTGAAAATCAACTCAACAAAAGAATTAGAATTGCCAGGTCTCACTGTGGGGATGAGTACTACGACAGATATGACGGTTCAGGAGAACAACGTCCAGAACCTTTTGCCTTATACCTAGAGCAATATGGTATCGTCCCACAGTACACCATGGCAAGAACACCTAGTATGAATGGTGTAGCTGAAAGACGAAACCGAACTCTAAAAGATATGGTAAAGAATATGATTTGTCATTCCTCCTTACCAGAATCACTCTGGGAGATTCACTAAAGACTGCAGCTTATATGCTCAATCGGGTACCAACTAAAGTTGCTGCCAAAACTCCTAATGAGCTTTGAATTGGGCAAAAATCTAGTCTAAATCATTTTCACATTTGGGGATGTCCATCTGAAGCCAGGCCTTATTGGCTGAATGAAAAGAAATTGGACTTCAAAACAGTTAGCTGCTACTTTATTGGTTATGTAGAAAAGTCCAATGGGTTTAAATTTTATGATCCCGCTAAAAGGTCTATTTTTTAGACGGGAAATGTTGTATTCTTTGAGGATGTTGAGTTTGGGAGAAAAGAATAAGGTTAGAAACATTATCTTTAAGGAGAATGAGGAGTCTTTTTCAACACCTGTTATTGCTTCTGACAATGTTCAGGTTCGTGTTTCTGTCATTGAAGAAGAATCAACTTCAGAACCTCAACAGGATAATGTTGTAACTCATCATCCCCATGTTGATGTAGAAATACAAGATCAACCTCAACAAGCTCAAGAACTAATGCAAATAAGAAGATCCACTAGAGAAAGAAGAAATGCTATTTTGGATGATTATGTAGTATTTCTTCATGAAAGTGAGAACAATGATGGCCTGATGGATGATGATCCTATCAACGTTCGTCAATCTATGCAAAGTTCAAATGCTCAAAAGTGGATTAATTCCATGAATAACGAATATAAGTCAATGCAGGACAATCAAGTTTGGGATCTTATCACATTACCTAAAGGTTCGAAGCCTATTGGTTGTAAATGGATTGTTAAAACCAAGAAGGATTCAAATGGTAACGTAGAAAGATATAAGAAACGTCTTGTGGCTAAAGGTTTTACTCAAAAAGAAGGCATTGATTTCAAAGATACTTTCTCTCTGATTTTTTCGAAAGACTCTTTTAAAATAATTATGGCATTATTTGCACATTATAATCTTGAGTTATATCAGATGGATGTAAAGACAACGTTTCTAAATGTTGACATTATTAAGATGATTTATATGGTGCAACCAGAAACTTTGTATTGGAAGACACAAAGACTATCGTTTGCAAATTAAATAAATCTATCTATGGGCTCAAGCAAGCTTCTCGTCAGTGGTACTACAAGTTTGATCAAGTGGTTGTATCGTCTAGTATTGAAACAAACACCATTGATGATTGTGTGTATCACAAGTTCAGTGGGAGTAAATGCATTTTCTTGGTGTTGTATGTCGATGACATACTACTTGCCACTAATGATTGTTACACGATACCAAAAGATTTCTTTCAATATTTTTTGAAATGGAAGATCTTGGGGAAGAGTCTTTTGTATTAGGAATCCAAATACATCGGGATCGTTCTCGAGATATTCTCAGATTATCACAAAAGAGATATATAGAAAAAGTGCTTAAAAGGTTTGAAATGTATAATTGCAAACCTGGAGATACCCCTATGACTAAAGGAGAAAAATTCAGTCTCAGCCAATATCCTAAATCTAACCTTGAGGTTCAAGAAATGCAAAAGGTTTCATATGCTTCGGCTATTAGGAGCCTAATGTATGCACAGGTTTGTACAAGACCTGATTTGGCTTTTATTGTTGGTATGTTAGACCGATATTTAAGTAACCCTGGTATAGATCACAGGAAAGCAGCCAAATAGGTTATGAGGTACAGAGAACGAAGGATTATATGCTCACATATAGGAAATCAGATCATCTGTAGATCATTCGGGTTACATTTTTCTGTTGGCCGGAAGAGCCATTTCCTAGAAAAGTGCTAAGCAGACGCTTGTAATATCTTCCACTATGGCAACAAAATTTGTATCTTGTTATGAAGCATCCAATCATGGAATATGGTTGTGAAATTTTATCACTGGGTTGCGTGTTGTTGAAAGTATTGAAAGACCGCTTAAGTGGTATTGTGATAATAACCTTGTAGTGCTCTATTCCAATAACAGCAGGAGTAATACTAAGTAAAAACATATTGACATAAAGTTCCTGGTTGTGAAAGAAATGGTTCAGAGTGGACAGATTGCTATAGAGCATATAGGGACCGACTCAATGATTGCGGATCCACTTACGAAGGGATTACCATCCAAGGTATTTCATGAGCATACAACTTATATGGATGTTATGGTAATTGAGGGTATACGGTTTAGCGAGAGCATGTATTTGTTTAATTGCTCTATACTTAGTCTTGGACATATTTGTTATGGATTTGGTTGATTCTGTACAGAAATAAAGTGTTTGATTTATCTGCACTTTGCTGTTTAAGTTTTGTTTGATTTCACTAAGGAATAAGGTTAGACCAGGAAATAGGCACGATCAGATCACATTGCATGAAATTTCCATGCTACGATCCATGATTGATCTATTATTGATTGTATTGGTATATGTGATTACTGATGGATTTAGTCACGCATAATGTAATGAAAGCCTCTTTAGTCTTATATTAGTGCAATCAATGGCAAGATTGTTTAAGGGATACTACCACATATGATAGCAAAGTTTGAGCTTATTCAGCAATACACATTTGTCTGTTGTCATGTGTTGCCCAAATGAGAGATTGTTGGAAAATTTAATTATGGGCTAACATATGTTGTAATTAAATGTGTATGACTATCTTTATGAGGCCCGATTAAAATGATCAATTGAGTTTTAAAGTTATAAGCCTAAGTAGTATTAAAGAAAATCATAGGTTTAAAGTGTAGATAACATAAAGTTATTTTTAATTTATTAAGGGACCAAATTGAAAATAAAGAAAACTTATTATTATATATGTATGGTTATGGTCCCCAAACGAGGTTATCATTCTCTATGTTTTGTATTCTCTCTACAGAATGATTTAACGAGAGTAACCAATCGCTTGGAAAGCTATAACGAATTCGATCAAGATTGTTCATGAATTCAAGTACACTTCCGCATTCGATTCTATCTCGGATAATCCTCATAGATTGTTTAAAGATTTTAATAGTTATGTCGCTAGGAACTCTTTCAATGAGTTCAAGTTATATATCGCAATTTTGAGAAATCATATATGTTATGAAATTATGTTGGTAGAGGCTCTTTCAGTGGGTCCATTACATTAAAGTCTTTTGTATGCCATTATGCGAATTATGGCTATGAATCTTATAACTACATGTTAATGCTATATTAACTTGAACAATATCTGCATGACGTCCAACAAATTATAGATAATTGACGTTGGAGCTGTGTGGAGGGTCGAACTGGCGCTTCAAGTTATTTTGAGAAAAATCGTTTATGCATCTATTTTAATATTCTGCCGTTAAGTTTAGGATTCTACAATCTAAACTTATTTCTAAATTATTATGTTTGACTAGTTTTATCACTTTATGCATCAATGGATGAAAGTCGCTCCCTTTTTTTTTTTTTTATTAATTATGGACTTTATAGCTAAGTATGTCATTTCAAGATTTTACGATATTTTAATCTTTTTTTTTTTAAATTCCTCCTGATTTCCGTCTAATATAACTTTAAATACTTTAATTGGATTAGGGTGTCACATTTCTCACCAAAACTTCATTCATATAATCGTTTATAATAGTTAACTCATTTAATTTAATTTAATTATTAATTACATTAATATACATAGCTTCATGTATACGTAACTAATTAATTTACTTAAAGAATTTTATATTTGAACTCAATTGTAATATTGTATTTATTTTATTAAAAGAAAATTATATTAGTGTATTTCTATTTATGTGTGATATGATTATATATTTCATATTAGCTCATATACTTTAATTTCTATATTAGAATTTTACCTATTTATGTAACTTAATTTCAGCTGAATGATCCGCCACATCCCTAGCGGTTGGATTTGTTGTGGACCGTATGATGGTTGCAAAAATTAAATACAAAAGCTAAAATAATTTAGGGTCTGTTTGGTATCATGAAACTGAGAGCTTGGATTTGAAATTAGAGTTTTCAATTTTAAATCCATTGTTTGGTACACTATAAAAATATTTGGATTTGTAATTGAATTCTAATTCCAAATTCACTCAATTTCACAATTTTAATTCTATAGCCAAAGTAAAGATTTTGAAATTAAAAAATAAATATAAAATTAAGCACATTTCAAACACACATACAACTGCACACACAACAAACACAATACACATATTACATACTGCACAAAGACACACATACACATTGCACACAAACAAACACTGCACACGATACACACACTAAACGCACAATACACTCATTGCTCACACACACTGCACACAATATACACACTGCTCACACACACACAACACACAACAAACACACATAACATACAACAAGCACACATAAAACACGACACACAATAAATACACAGCATACACGACAACATTGCACACACAATACACACACTGCACACACAATACACACACTGCACCCACACTGCACGCACAATACACACACTGCATGCAATGCACACACACTGCATACACACACATGGCACATAATACACACACTGCATACACACGACTCACAACAAACACACATAAACACACACGACACACAAAATTACACACAACAAAGACATAACGCACACGACAACGTCGCACACATCATATACACACTGCACAAACACACAGCACATATAACAAACAAAATACACACAATACATACATATGTACATACAACTCAAAATATATATAAAAATATTATGGAATTACATAATGTATATAAAAAAATATAAAAAATTATTCAATTAAAATTAAATTTCAAATCTTGATTAATTTTTTACTTACCAAACAAATGATTTGAAATTGAATTGGAATATCATAACTTCAAATTTAATTCCATATGGAATTCCAAATCAATTCTAAGTCAATTTTACCAAATGCACCCTTAGGATAATTTGTTGGCAATTTCATTTCTTTATAGTCTTCTAAATTTACTAAAATAAAAAATTCATTTTATTAGAAAATTTTCCTTTTAGTTTAGGTAACTTTAAAAACAAAAAACAAAAAATAAATAGAGCCTCCACCTAAAGTATACCCACCATCTTGTAATCCTATTACTATAAGAATGTGTTTGGTATAAAATATTTGAAATTGTGTTGTAATTACAATTTTATAGAATTGAATTTGAAGTTATAATATTCTAATTTAATTTCAAATTCTTTATTTTGTAAAATTAAGTAATTGATATAAAACTGTATTGTAATTTCAAATTCTTTATTTGGTAAGAGAAAAATTTGACTAAGATATGATATTGATTTTCAATTGAATGTATTTTAATTTTCTATTTATATACATTATGTAACACCACATTATTTTCTATATATTTTGAGTTTGTAAGTGCGAATGTATGTGCAGTGTGTGTGTGTGTCGTGTTTGTGCCGCGTGTGTTGTGTGTGTATTGTACGTGTAAAGTTATGTGCCACGTGTTTTGTGTGTGTTTGTGCGTATTTGTTGTGTGTGTGGTGAGTGTGCAGTGTGTTTGTGCAGTATGCGTTTTCTGTGTGTGTGTGCAGTGCGTGTGTATGTTTGAGAGGTACCAAATTTTCAAATATTTACTTTGACTATAAAATTTAAATTACAAAATTAGAAGGATTTGAAATTGGAAGTCAACTCTAAATTCAAATATTTTTGTGGTACCAAACAGTGAATTTAAAATTGAAAGTTCTAATTACAAATCAAAATCTCAAATTCTATGATACCAAACACACTCCAACCTAAATATTATTCCAAACACCCCAGATTGAATCTTATCCCTAATCAAGGATAAGCAATTCTAAGAATCAATTATTAACTAATAAATTAAAAATTAATTGCTGAAAATAATTAAAAATGCTAATTGATATTAATGAACCCTAACTTATGATTAAAAAATGAAAAGAAAAGTGAAAAAGTGGGCCTAAGAAGAAGGGTGTATCAAATGGGCTTCAATTAGTGAGCGTTGGGCTATGAAAACGGAATGAAAGAGAGCCCGTTACACAATGAAGAATCTGAGCCGTAGATTTCAAAGAGACATAAAAAAGGAAGATCTACGCCGTACAAGCTAGGGCTGCGATATGTTAAATTCTTCTCTCTCTCGTCATTTTCTTTTCTTCCTCCGCCACAGCCACTTTCTGCAACTCCGAATTAGCAGATTGACGCCCAAAAATGGTGCAGCGGCTCACCTACAGGAAGCGCCACAGCTATGCCACCAAATCCAACCAGCACCGGGTCGTCAAGACTCCCGGTGCGCACTAACTTGTCGCTTTAATTTGTTCCAATTTGCTGTTCAGCTTCATTCGATGAATGCTTTGTTCGATTTCTCGCTTGTGTTTTTGATCGACTCATTTGGTTTCATCATTGATTGGGTGTGTATTTTAGGGGGGAAGCTAGTTTACCAGACCACGAAAAAGAGGGCAAGCGGCCCTAAGTGCCCTGTTACTGGCAAGAGAATCCAAGGGGTATGGATAGCTTGATTTTTGATTTTTTTAAGTCGTCTGTGTTAATGTAGTTTGTGAAATGCGATGATTGTTGTTTCTCGATTACACGGAAAACTGGTAGCTCTTAGAATTTGCTGTGGTTTTGCAACCACAGCTTAGATTGGATGTAAATATTTTCTTAATTGGCCTAAAACTGGATAAATTGTTATGAATGGAAGATAGAGGCAGCCGTGGTTCGGTTAAGAAGTCGGTTCTGAGAACAGTCCTGCACGCCATTTTTGATAATTTTTGTGTTGCACTCAACCGTATTTTGTGGTTGTTGAGTCTGGTTTTATGTCTTTTGCTTTTATAGTTGAAATTTTTTAGTTTTTCCCTTCTTTTTATATTTAGAAATTTTGGATTGGATTGGAGGATGAATTGAAATAATATTTATTTTGAGGTATCATGTGTAAAATCTAATTGTGCGTAGCCGGATTTTACATCTCCCATCAGTTGCTTGTCGCTGCTCGAACACATATGACAAAACGTCTTACATCCCTTCAAAAATATATCTTTGCATTTTCTTGGGAAAATGTTAGTATCTTTTCTGTAGACAATCTGCATCAGTTTTCTCCTGTTATAATCATCTATTTGTTTTATCTCTGCCATAGCTTCCTCTTATGTAACACCTCTTCCATCTTTCACAGCTGCTAGAAAAATGCTCATACTTCTTTTATTATCATTGTGTTCCTTCTGTCAAACATATTAATTTAATTTGTCATCCACATAGATATTTCTAAGGTTTCTATTCTATTTTTAAGGGTTATTACACTTTATTGCATGTCTGTTCGTTGAGTCCACTTGAGAAAATGGTCTGACTTTTAAAATATATATTAAAATGAAAAATCTTTGAAAGTTGCAGATACATGTTTCATATATGCCACTTTTTTGACAAAATCGTCCAGCTAATTTTTCCGAGGCTGAGAGTTTGTTTTTGTGTGCGTATTTTTAAGGTTAGATTATTTTTGCAACTCAACCCAAAGGTAGAGTAGTTTCCTGGTAATTTTGAACTACTAATTGAAGTTGTGGTCTTTGTTTGTGGGTTTTCTCTGCTGAGTAATCCTTTTATGTCTTTCAAATTGATAATAACGAAAGTCTGATCATTTCCTTTGGTGTTTATGATCAGATTCCTCACTTGAGACCTGCCGAGTACAAGAGGTCTAGACTATCTAGAAACAGAAGGACTGTGAACCGTGCCTATGGTGGAGTGTTGTCTGGTGGTGCTGTGAGAGAAAGGTGTGTTGTTTTCTTACATTTAGTTACTGCCTTTTCACTTGTTCAAGATTTTGGTTCCTGCATTTGAGTACTACCTTTCAGCTAGGTGTGATTCTGCATTCGTTTAGGCCAAACTGTAAACTGTCTCATGTTTGTTTCATTGGATTTTGTAGGATCATTAGAGCTTTCTTGGTGGAAGAACAAAAGATCGTGAAGAAGGTTTTGAAGATACAGAAGGCAAAGGAAAAGGCTGCTGGCAAGAGCTAAGTGTGAGTTCTGTGCTGAATTAGTTTTGGATACACGAGTAGCCGAGCGGAATCATGGGAACTGATAGTTTTAAGCTTGATATCTGTATTTTTCTTTGGGTTCTTTTGAATGTCACCTCTCCCTTTCTCCATCAGTTTGTCGAGATATCTGCTTAATTAGGGTTTCCAGTTTTCGGCCATTTGATGACCATCAACTCATTTTGGATTTTTCCTTTTATGTCACTTAAAATTTTGTCTGATTAATTTGTGATTCTTGGTATTATCTTCTTTCTTCCCTCCGTTTTCGTAAAGCTTTGAACTGTCTGAATTATGGGTGAACAAAATATTCAAAAACGATCAATTGAATTGATTCAAATTGAAATTTAAAATTTGGTTTGGTACCCTAGCTTCTAATCCCAAGCCCCTTCTCGTGTCGCTGCTGTTGAGTGCCTTCTCCTTTTCCACACTCGGTCATACATTGTTAATTGCTTTATTAGTTTCTTAGTCTCTCGATTATTACTTGTTCTTTAATTGTTTCTTGCTGATTATTTTTTTATTGTTTTCCGTTTAATAGTTTTCCACACAGCCAGCGCCTGCTCTGCCTCTTGCTGTTTATTTGAATTTTTCTTCGAAAATATGTATCGGATTCGAGTGGGTTCACATGATATATCTCTGTTCTCTGCTCTTGTTCTTTGTATTAGCATATTTTCCTCTCTTTTTTTTTTTGAATTTTGTTTTGATGATTAGTTAATTGTTAACTATTAGAAATGGCCTTTTTTTTTTCTATTAACCATTTTACAATGAAAGTCAAATATAAAGAATGCCTTTTTATGATATAGCAGAACCGACACTTTAACTTATTTCAAGAGTATACAATTTAATTTTGTTCTTTATCTGATTTTCAGGATTTTCAGTTTTTGTTTGATTTTTTTATTTGATTTTATTTAATTTTTTTATTATTTCTATTCGATTTATTCTGGTAATTCAATTCGATTCGTTAAAAAAAAATCACCTCTAACTTGAATTTATGGCAGGCTGGACATATAATAATGTAAAATATTCAACTAACAGAAGGCATAGTAATATATTTTGATAGCGAACTTTGGCATGTCTCATAAAAATAGCTTATATAAATAATTATAACATAATACCCAGAATAAGTCAATATATTGGATTTTTTGCTATTAATGCAAATATATCTTTTATGTCATGGATTTAGATTATGATTCAAATTCAAATTCAGAATAGGTCAGATAAGGTTTGGTATTCAAGTGTTTGCGTTACATATTAGGTTATGAAATGCTAAGCTTCCGGATGTTTATTTGGTGTTTGAAATAACGACTTAGTTCTCCAAGTCACGAGACTTTTTGGCCTAATTTTAAATACAATTTAACATCTATAAAATTATAAATATGCAATTAAGGCTGTGTTTGGTAAGCCAGTTAAAGTCCATATTAGATTAATTATATGGACTAAATAGTATTATTTGTGTGTTTGGTATATAGGATGGGAAAAAGTAAAGCCCAAGATAAATAATCTCGGCCCGCTAGAGGCCCGTCTTTATTCACTGTTGTGGCCAACTACTGAATCCCATAACTTACCTACGATAACCACTCTGCATTCTACAGTATTTTACTTCCCACTCTCTCTCTCTCTTCGGCTCGGTTTCTCTTCTCGTCTCTTTCACCTATTCTCACCGCCAACCACCGCTGCCAAAATCCTTCACCATTTCGATGGATTTCAAGAGTGGGGAATCGAAAGTGGGGTTTGTGTCCGATTTCTGGTCGGCTTCGATTCTTCGTCCAGAGTGCAATTTTCGTTCGATTCCGTGCGATTACTGTTCCAGCTATGACCGCGATTTTTTTCGATTCTAGGGCAGATTGATGCTCGGCTGGGCTGTGATGATCGTGGTCGGTTGACGGAGATGGGATGCGCCCGTTTCTTGGCCGGGCAAACCCAGACGACACTTTTGATGCAACTGGGTTTGCAGTCAAGGCGGTCGCACCATTTCTTGGTGATTCGTACTCTAGATCTGAGCCTCTCCCTCGCATGACTTTTCTGTATCTGGGATGGGTTTGTGTTGCTTATTTTGTTTGCTTTCTTCAGTATTTTTGAATCGATTTCTTCTTTGTGTCTGTCCAGTTTTTTCTGTATTTTTGTATCAATTTATCCTCTGTATTTGTTTCGATTACTTCAATATTTTTTTTCTTGACTTCTTCTGTGTTGGGTTCGATTTTTCTTCAATACTTTTTGTATCGATTTCTTTGGTATTTTTTGTGTTTTTTTGTGTGTTTTGTTCGATTTCACCAGAAATGTCGGTATTTCAGTGTGTGTTTTGTCGTCGCCGGTAAAGGAAAGGGAAACGGCGGCCGCTCCATGTCCGGCTAAACTCCCAGACAGAGAAACTATTCACATGTCTATATTAATCAAAATTAATAAGCATTAATTAATTGAACTAATCTTGATTTTGGTGTGGTCATGACACTTATCACTCTCATTAGTTAATATTAATTAATTTCAAGAGAACATTAATTTAGTCAGCTTTATAATAAATATTAATTACTCATTAAACTGACATTAATTCATACTATAAACTTAATTAGTAACATTGGTCATTAACAAGCTTGATTGATATTATCAATAATCATTAATCATTAATAAATAAATACTAATGAATAAATTAAACCCTCTCATTAGGACCGACGATTTTTTTTTAATAATTTTACTAATTTACATATTCTTTCATTAATAAATAAATCAATAATTTAGTTATTGAATAATATAAATTGAATAGATATATACATATATAAATAGGGGCGAATATGTCATTTCATGCCTTATCTATAATATAATCTAACCTACCAAACATCATACTTATTTTTATTCTTATCTTATCTACCAAACAAAAACATTACATACTTATCTTATTGCTACAGTAATTTTTTATCTTAAAGCCCGTCTTGGCTTGTCTATCTCGCGTTATCTTATCATGACTGCCAAACGAGCCCTTATGATGTTATTCTTGGGGTTCACTGGTTATCCACTTTGGGCGAAATTTCTTGGAATTTCAAGACTTTACAGATGGGATTTACAATAGATGGGAAATCTTACAAGCAGCAAGGTGAAGTATGGCAGCCTCGAGGCACACAATTGAACTGTCTCACACTATATTCTCAAAAGGTTCAACTTCAAGATGCCACTGAGCAGGATGAGTTGAAAATGAGTTCTTATTTCTCAGTCATGGAGAGGGGGACTACAGCTGAATGCTATGGAGTACAGGGAACCAACAATGGCCAGAACTGGATCAGTTATTAGACTCATTCCTTGATATTTTCAAAGAACCTACTACACTACCCCCACAAAGACTACATGACCATAAAATCATTTTGAAAGCAGGAGCTCAACCTGTGAATATCAGACCTTATAAGTATGCTTCTCTCCAAAAGGATGCTATGGAAGAAATGATTGAAGATATGTTAGAAAATGGAGTGATAAGAAATAGCACAAATCCCTATGCCAGTCCTGTGGTTCTAGTAAAAAATAAGGACAA
This sequence comes from Monilaria moniliformis, assembly GCA_034509125.1. NCBI lineage: Eukaryota > Viridiplantae > Streptophyta > Magnoliopsida > Caryophyllales > Aizoaceae > Monilaria > Monilaria moniliformis. Next base: position 18,829 of record JAYDZE010575301.1, read on the forward strand.
TTCTTTGCGTATGTGCATAGACTATAGAGCTCTAAATCAATTAACTGTCAAGGATAAATATCCTATTCCAATTATTGAAGAGTTACTAGATGAGTTGGGGGGAGCAGCATGGTTTTCAAAGATTGATCTGAGGTCAGCTGGCAGGTGCGAATGGCTGAATAAGACATTGCCAAAACAACATTTAAAACGCACCAAGAGCACTATGAATTTGTGGTGATGCCCTTTGGTCTCACAAATGCTTTGCAACATTTCAAAACTTGATGAATTCTGTTTTCAAACAACACCTCAGAAGATTTGTATTTGTATTTTTTGATGATATACTCACTTACAGTGGGAGTAAAGAAGATCACATAATTCATCTTAAGAGTTGTGTTTGAATTAATGAAGAGCAACAGTTTATTGGCCAAATAATCTAAGTGCAATTTTGGCTGCAAAGAGGTGGAATATTTAGGCCATGTGATATCTGAAAATGGGTCTCCACTGATGCTAAAAAGATTGAAGCAGTAGCTAATAGGCCAGTTCCAAAAACTGCCAAGCAGGTAAAGAGCTTTTGGAACTAACAGGCTATTACAGGAGGTTGGTTAAGGGTTATGGTATGATTGCCAAGCCATTGGTGGAACTACTGAAAATACAACATTGGAATGGTCTACTGCAACACAGCAAGCTTTTGAATCATTAAAATCTGCCATGATCTCAGCTCCTGTGTTGATCCTTCCCGATTTTTCCAAGACCTTTACCTTGGAGACTGATGCTTCTGAAGGTGGAATAGGGGCTGTATTGATGCAGGATTGCCTACATAAGTAAGTAATTATCCCCTAAACATCAACTACTGTCAGCATATGAGAGAGAGTTATTTGCTATACTCTTTATTGTTAAAAAGTGGTATCACTATCTAAGCAAAGAAGTTTATCATACTTTCTAACCATCAAAGCTTGCACTACTTTCTGGAACAGAGATTAACCACTCCCACTCAACAAGCCTGGATGGCTAAGCTAATGCAGCTTGATTATGTGATAAAATACAAGAAAGGGTCAAAAAATACTGTGGCAGATGCTCTATCTAGGATTCCTGAAAAGTCATTATTGATGCTTACTTCTTTGGTCATTCCATTGGAACTTATCCAGCAGATCAAAACCTCTTGGCAATCTGATTCGACACTGGAACAATTGATCCAAGCCAAGCAGGCTGATCTGGCATCACATCAAAAGTTCTCCATCCTAAATGATGAGTTAAGGAGGAAAGGAAGCTTGGTGGTGGGACAAGATCACCACCTAAGGACTAAACTTCTGGACCTATATCACTCGTCACCAGTTGCTGGTCATTCAGGAGTATTGCCTACTTAAAAGAGGCTTGCTTCAGTGGTTTACGGCCAAAAATGGTCAAGGATATAAGGGAATTCATACGGAATTGTACCACTTGTCAGAGATACAAGGTGGATACCATTCCTCCTGCAGGATTGCTACAATCGTTGCCTGAACCTACCTCCTTATTCACTGACCTCATGATGGAATTTACAGAGGCCCTACCTACATCTCAAGGAAAGAATGTCATATTTGTAGTGGTTGATCGCTTGAGCAAATTTGCTCATTTTATTGCTATGTCCCATCCACTATCTGCTAAGAATGTTGCTGTGGAGTTTCTCAACACAATTTTAAGCTACATGGGATGCCAACACTATAACTAGTGATAGGGGGTTTAAGGGGTCTGTGTTCTTGAGCAAATTTTGGTAGGAGATATTTGCATTGCAAGGAGTTCAATTGCAATTTTCAACAGCATACCGTCCTCAAATCGACGGCCAAGCTGAGGTGGTCAATCAATGTCAGCAATGCTACTTACGATTTGCTGTATGTGAGCTTCCATATTCTTGGAATCAGTGGTTGAGTTTGGCTCAATATTGGTACAACACAACCTACCATTCTACTATACATATGTCCCCATTTGAGGCCTTATACGGCATAAGGCATTCCTCCACCAATTCATTATTTTCCTTCGGAGTTGATATATTTTTAAGGGATCATGAAGCTAATCTACAGGTGCTTAAATTCCACCTCAAAAGAGCTGCTGCTAGAATGAAAATGCAGGCAGATAAACACCGTATTAACAATACCTTCGATGTAGGTGACTGGGTATTGTTGAAACTCCAAGCTTAACGCCAACTCTCAGTGCGTAAGCAACACCACAAGTTCGAACCTCGATACTATGGTACTTACCAAGTACAAGATAAAGTTGGTCCAGTGGCCTACAAGCTCCACTTACTACCTAGATTCATGATGTTTTCCATGTCTCTCAGTCTCTCAGTTGAAGCCCAACTCTCCACCACAACAACTTATCCCCAAGCAATTTTGGTGAGACGCATGGTTCGACGACACAACAAGGTTGCTGCCCAATGGCTTGATCACTGGCCAGCCGACGCTACGTGGGAGTTTGCTGACGAGATTGAGGCGCGATTTCCATCCTTCCTAGCGGACAAGGAAACTTGAAGGGGTGGGTATTGTTAGAATTCATGGCTAATCAAGAAGTGGCGAGCTAAGTCGAAGAGAAGAAAGAAGCAAGAGGAAGAAAACAAAAGGTGGAAGAAACGTAATATCACTAAATGAAGCGTTATTTCGTTTCTTGTAATTCAAAAGGTAGTTAAGCTGTTATGAAAGGAAGCTGACGAGACGCCACATCAGCTAGGTAGTTAGGCGGTTATTGTATGTGAAGATGTATATAACGAATGTAGCTATCAATTGTAAAGATCATCCAAAAAGTGTGAGTTATATCTCTCGGACGAAAGTGTGATACGCATCCGTGGGCGGTCTATAGGAGAGGGGGACGTCGGGTCGTGCTTGATACCTCAAAGAGTCAAGAGGTCACCGACAGTTACAATGAGCTGGGAGCATTTATTCAAGAGTCTTGATTGGGAGGGCAGTTACGAGGCTGTTGGTAGTAGTGGAGACTGTTGGGAGCATTTTGGTACTATTGCTTTTAATTAGTAATTACTTTGCAGGAGTGTTTGAGAAAATCGGCTACAGAAGCCAGGGCCTTCATCTTTTGAAGGAATTCTCTTTGATGTGTACTAGCAAGTTCGTTTTAATACATCTAAGTTCTATTTCAGTTTAGTATCTTTCTAGTTTGTCCTTTAGCCTCCAACATTTATAGACCTCGAATTTAAAACATGAAGAGCACGCATGCGTTTACAAGCCTATTTCATGATACATGTAAATAAAAGGAAAACTGTAAATTCACGTACCTGGGCTAAGGCCTGGTATCCTGCAAAAAAGGATCTCTTTATTATCTTTTCACCTGATATCTTGTCCTTTGTGAAACCATGAACATCAAGAAACCTCTTATATAATTTTCTCTGCAGTGGAGATAACTTCACAGAGATAACGAATACAGTTTTAGGGGGCAAATCTTTTTTAACAACATTCATGTCCATCCTCTGAACAAATCCTTTTAACTGTTCATATAGAATGTGAGATCTTTGATTCATTATCTTCACATCTTCTGCAGTAGAATTGGTATGTTGACCATTTTCTATCGGGTTCTGGAATCTGCAGAAGCAAAATACAATCACGTATCATGTAAAAAATGAAGGTAAAGGGAAGGCATCACCTGTTCCTGAACTCGTGGCTGCTACCAAGGAATCCTTCTCTAACAAAATCAACCATCTGTTTCAGATAAAATTCGAGATGAACAATTTGTGGCTGAAGAAACTATGAAAACCCGAAAATGTTCTGATTTGAAACTCATACACAATAGTACTCCATAAGATTGTTCTGAAGAGGCGATCCAGTCAATGCAATCCTCCTCTGGCACCTCACTTGTTTCAATGCCTGGGTTGTATCGGCCCTGGTGTTCTTGATAATGTGTGCCTCGTCACAGACCAGAATATCAGGTCCCTCCTGGTGACAAATATGTTGTCTTTATAAGAATGGACTATAGTTGTCAATCAATAAAAGAGTAAGGAGATTATATCATGATACTGGATGATGAAAAAAAGAGAATGCACTAAAAGCAAAGTAACAAATTTATCTAAATGAGATAACACTATACTATATTGAGCAGAGTTGAGCTCATGGGTATTCGTAGAATATGGAAAAAGGATAGCAAAGCTCATTTTTTCTGAGAAGCGCAAGTCAGCTAACTCTCATAATGGAGCAAGCAAGGGAGGGAATGATTGTACTAGCATCTAAATTTTCAAATCACCCCCAGACTCTTCTATTTGTACTATCACCCGTTCAGTATCACGAATGCAACAAACAGAAAGGGAAGATGGGAGATCAACACTATTTTGATTGAAAACAAAGACGAAAATATAATTGAACAAGCACTAGCAAACCTTGGAATTATTAAAAAAAAACTAAGTATACACCACATATTATATAATGTAGGATCAATTTCATTGAGAAAGAAGGAATTAGTGGAGGAATTACAAATTTACTTCCTAATACTTTCTTCTTGCATATTGAACAAACTGATGATCACCTGAAGTGCATTACTAATCTCTCTAGCCACATCTCGGTCCTTAGCGTACTTCCCAAGAGACATATTACGGAAGGCAGTATAGCCAATCAAGAAGACACCACCTTTAGTTCTCCATTTCACAAACAACTCGACCCTTCTTTCCCTGAACAAAATAAATAAATAAATAAAATCAAATAAAAATAAAATGGAAATATTATATCTGGTAAAACTTGCAAGTTATTCATCTTAAGTTTTTATGCTCTAGGGATATAATCTCTCATAAGCACAAGCATACAATTCTGAGAAATGAACAAAGACGTAGCTGGAATAAATAAACTCAAGAAGATTTTCAGAAAGACCAGCAGACGCCAAACAACAGACAAAGAGGTATGAGAATGTTGCATAATGCAGGGACCTTCAACATCAGGCCCTAAATTAGATCCTAAATCTGGACTTCGTAAGTTCTACCAATCATGCATTCGGTCGGAAGAAAGACATACCTTGGAACATCTTCAACCATGAAGATGCGAAGAGGCTTTAGCTCAGATGGTCTCCATTTCATAAACTCATGCCGCCAATTGTGTAGAACACTTACTGGTGTTACTATGAGTGCAGTTCTCAGGCCTACGTCCACACTTCTCATAGCAGTATACAGAAAGGCTATGACCTGCGCACGGAAAAAAAATTGACATTAATATTTATCCTACATAATTCAGATCAGGTAAATGTAAGAGGACTAGACCTAATTCTGACATTTAAGAACCTTCACATGTAGTGGCTTCGTCCTACTACAGAAAAATAATGTGGACTAAAATCGTTTCATGCTATAGGAACTCATAAAGTCCTTAGTCACCTCATGGCACAATAAAAAATACCTATGAGCTGCCAACTTTAATTGTTGTATTAGTGAAATAACATCATTTCCTTCTTTTCTGCCTACAGTAAAATATTTATTAGTAAGTTGACTTGGTACAACACGTATTGCATCATATGTCTGTGTCTGGGTAAGTATGCTTCTGACTCACTGCATCTGAGACATGGTGGTGATGTTTACTGAGGCTGCTTCTGATGTTATAAAACATTTACTGAAATATTATATTTTCATTGCACATAATGATCCCTCAAAAAGTAAACCACATAATGAACTATCATCCTAATTTTTGTTTAATAGGTGATTGCATGAAAAGGTATAGGCAGAAATTTCGAGAGATAATGTTCTATCCAGTTTAGAACCACTACCTGAATTGTTTTACCTAACCCCATAGTATGCGCCAGAATGCAACCAAGACCTTTATCACCAGACCTTACTTTTCTCACAGATTGAATAATATTTTCCCACATGAATCGGATTCCTGCAACCTGAAGCTCACAAGAAATTAGGATTATGACTTATGAGTGAACTCTTAGATTAGGTTAGAAACATTAACAAGAACATATGAAAAATAGGTCAGAAAGTGGAAGTCTGGGACGATGTTAGAATCTAGATTCTTTGTCTTATATTACGAGTAACATCCAAAAATGAAATATGAGACATTAATCATGGTTCAAGGTAACCAACAGCTTACCTGAAATGTTTGCATAATCGCCATTCTAGTATTTAAGAATCAAAATAAAAGAAGTTTTGTCCCAATCTTAAACACAGCAGACATTTTTATGCACAGCTCGGAGAACTTTTCCGCAGTTTCTTCACATATAAAAAGCACATAAAAATATTTTTCCTTTTCAATTGCGAAAAATGATGAAAAAGAAGATCTATAAATGACAGGTATCTTCATTTTCTGCAGCAATTACTGATTGCAACCTACCAGATTCAAATTTATAACATAAATGACATAAAGAAAACAGTATGATAGTAGGCAAGGCCAAACCTGGTGAATTTTTAATTTCATTGAGATGCTTGGAGGAATTCTAACTGCCTCTTCACCTTCCTCTCTGACCACATTTACTACGTAACCAGAAGATACATCGCCCAGTATATCTAAACCAGTGCCATCAAACGAGCTCTTGCTTTTGACTGAAGAACTCATGACTGGAGACTTGGTAGAAAACCGTGCCTCCAAAGATTTAAGCCGCTCTTGACGCTCCTGTAAAAGCATATTTATCGGGTCCATGTTGATATGAAGGACTAAAATAACATGCAGGACGAATTCTCACCTTCTCAATTGCAATTTTCTTCTTAGTCTCTTCCCCCAATTCAGCATCATCAATGATCCTCCGAATTATCTTTTTACGTCTTCTTTTAGTGCTGGAACAAAAGAAAGGACAATAAAATTGAAATAATGACACGGCCCAAATTGATCATAACACAAGAAGGGTGTTTTTTTTTATGTGTGTGTGTGTGTGTGTATCTGTAGAGATTTCATGGCTCGCGTAAATTTATGGACACAATCACAGAATATGAATCCAGTGTACCTGGCATTGACACTTCTGTCAGCATCTGAATTATCTGAATCTGAATCAGATTCTGAACTAGAGATAATTTGGCTATCTAATTTGGTGGCTTCCTCCATATACAACGGTTTACATTCAGCATTTGGACCCTCACTATCACTATCCAAAGTAATTGTGCAGAATTTCTTACTATCTGGCTGTTCATCACATTCACTTGAACGTTTGATGCCCCTCAACTCAACCACATCCACAGAAGAAGAGGCATCAAGATTATTCTTTGCCCTCTCTCCACGAACAATGCCATCGTTGACACTATCATTTAGTTCTCCGTCTCCAACGTCTTTTTCAGCAGTTCCATCCTCCTTATCCATTGAACCATCTAGTTGGCGCTCTCTCATCCCATCAGATGGGGAAAGTTCTCCTTGAGTAGAATCCTGATCCAAATAGAACATAAAACCATGCCAACAACATTTTAGAAGGGCTAGCTGCAAGAAAGGAAAGATGGGTACTATGCCTAAAATAGATCAAACATGAACATCATCAAGTATATAAGTAAAAGGAAAAAAAAAGAAACCAGGAACAGATTAGACCCATTACAATAAATATGGACCATACAGAAACAAGACATAATACTCATTCATGCTAAATATATGAAACAAATTGGTTGTACAAATATTTTAAATCTGGAATAAGTTTGACAAGTAAAAATGCTAAAATAAAGGGGAAAAAAAATCAAGCATTCATGCCTATCATATCATTTAGAGGGGTTTATACACTCAATTGCATATTATTAGTAGATTCAGAAGATAGCCTCACATGCATCATATGAACTGCCATTTCGTTTTCTAGGTGCAAAGGAGTAAACCATAGTTGTTATACATTTTGTTTAATACCCAACCAGTCTCCTGAGAACGCCCAAAAATAGAGAGCAGGATGTCAATAATGACTGAGAGAACAGCCGAATGTAAATAAAAGGACTGTCTGTTCTACTAATTTGCAGGGGGGATTGCAAATCGTTGTAATTACTAGTTGATTTATAATGTCAACCTTGCGATTGCATAAATTAAAAAGCCAATAACATTAATTTGAACCGCCTGCTTTTAAAAGTAAATGATTTGACCTGTTAATTCATAATATATGGACGTGAAGATTTAGGAGTCCAATTCATTAATTTAAAGAGGAAAACACAAAAATTTCTTTAAATTATAGACTTAAAGATGTGATACTTCTAATTGTCTGTTTACTGCCAATTCTTAAAATTAAAATCTAGTAAATCAACAATATTTCCTAGGAGATTGGCCCAAATTATAATGATCCAAACATCAAACATGTCGACACTAATTTTCTTTGCCTTTTTCTTTTTCTTATTCTCTTTTTTTCTTGTTACTGTAGAAGAGCACTAAATCTGAAATCTTGCGGCATCTGTATGCTGTAATCCAGCTTATTGTTAAGCAGCAAGAATCAAACAAACACATTAAGACAAGGACATCATGATCGTAGATAAAATCAACCAACAAGAGACTAATTAGTACATCCGCTCAAGTTTGACATGATTATTTTGGACGTTTAATCAGCTATATTTGTCTTATAAGGAGTCAGTCATGTACCAGTAAAATACCAATTAAACTGCTACTAAACCAAAACTTAGTGTTGTTATTGGACCTAAAAAGTATCAGAAACATAGTAGTAACAGGTAAAGTATGTCCTACTGACCTTCCATAATACTAGGAGCAGAATGTCTACACGTAGAGAGCGTTATAGTAATAAACGTCCCAGCTGGTCATACTTAATTAGAATTTAATTATTAATTGGTCCACTCCATGTGAATTACTTTTAAGTCAACATCTTTAATATCAGAAAGAATGCTATTTAAAAAGTATATTTCGATACGGTAGTTACACTCTTTCGAAGAGAACTTTGTGTTAGTCTATTAGATTGCATATTATTCCAGACGGAGCAATTCAAAGCAACCAAAAGTCATATGTTTGCTAGGAGTAGGATCTAATTTATGCGATTATTTATTAGAAGCAGATCCCAACCATAGATCTACAGCTTGAAAAAACAAATGAGATCTAAGGCTTGATTACGTCAGCTAAATTGGTAACATTTGTCAGTAAATGTGCAAGAACGGCATGCCCTCCATGAGATAGAAACATGAGATTCAGCAAGAGAAGGGTGGGAAACGTGGAAGAAGCCATTGAACAAGACTTCTTCATCAATTCATCTCTTCAGTTCACGAGAGTGACCTAAACATGGAAAGCTGATGTTCTTAGATATACAAATTCTTATCTCGCTCTATCTCAGATATCCTAACCCAGTAAAAGGACCTCCTTATTGCCAAAAAAAAGCCAACGAAACCACCAAAACAAGCCCAAAAGCGCCAACCAACACCGGTTAGGCTCCTGTGACATTGACTTTTCTAAGCCTGGGCTATCTGGGATATAACATGAAAATCTAATTCAATAATTTGAAGTTATTACTCTTGAAGATGTTATTAGTCACATCAATTTTATTCATATAAATGAGTGTATTATGTCAGTCAATGACTTTCCTTGTAGGGAATAATGAATTCACAATATTCAGATGTTGCTTGTATAACGACAAAGAGTTCCGAATTCAAACAAAATCATTTTGTATATACAAACAGCTCAAACCTCAATAATCACACTTCAATGACTTTCCTTGTAGGGAATAATGAATTCACAATATTCAGATGTTGCTTTTATAACGACAAAGAGTTCCGAATTCAAACAACATCATTTTGTATATACAAACAGCTCAAACCTCAACAAGTCACACAATCATAACGCATGGAAATGCATGTCATCCTTGTCCAGCTAGGTTATATTTGTCCAAGCTCATTGAGTTAATAGTAGGATTATGCTGTTAATAAACTTTGAGAAAATATTCTAATGTCAAATTTTGAGCATCTTTTCACCAAAATCATAACTACTACGAAATATAGTAGTAGAAAATATTAATTAAATACACTAAACCAAGTAAACCTCTTTGCTTTGCTTCCTACGCCTCCTTCGTTTTAAATGAATACGAAGCTTGTGATCGGCATTTGCATCATCTTCCTCTTTAACCTGTCAGCAAACAATATAAAATAAAGCAAAAGTAATTCAATCAGCTTTAGAGACAGGTGAAGGGGTTAAATTATCACATAAGTAGCACAGGCACCAAGATTTAGAGTGGTTTATTAATGCATTCCATACAACATCTTCTAGCACTATAACAGCAGCAAAGATCCATGTAGAGTGTACAGGTGGTCTCTTATGACTTATCAATAAATTCTTTAAAAAAATCAAATTAGTTAAAACTAAAATAAGATACATGAAATAATTATCAATCGTCTCTCTACACCAAAGTCAACTAGACTAGTTCGTCTTGACATTTGTACATAAATTCACTCATCTATAAGAATATTGTATCAATACAATGAATAAATAAATAAATAAATTACAGACATAAAATGCACAACAGCCTGCTGCATCGAGAAAGAAAATGACCTTAACTTGGTAATTTGATTAATTCTATAATATTTTTCAAACTTGGAGATTCACAGCCAACGCAATCAAACTTTCCCTGGTAAGATTAAGAGGGTGTTCGGCCAAGCTTATGTCCTTGAAACAGCCTATAAGCTATTTAGGAGCTTATAAGCTCTTGAAAAGTGTTTGGCAAAATAAGCTCCCAAACACCTAAACCCTAAACCCTTATAAGCTGTGAAAATAAGCTCCATGCCTCCACCGGCTTATAAGCTCCCCAAAAATAAGTTCATCAACCCCAACTTATATTTTTCATAATCTTATAAGCAATAATCAATTTGCATAAATAACCATGCTATAGTTTGCTATTTGCAACATATACCCTTCTAATTTCATGTATCATTAAGTTTTTCTCTCTAACTCGGATTATTTCTCAATCAGTGTTGTTAGGGGCGCGGGGCGCATTGGGGCGATTAGATTAAAATTCGGGGCGCGGGGCGACGGGGCGCGCGCCCCATGAATCGGGGCGCCTATGTGTAGAATTCACTGAATATGAAGAAGATATGCAGAAGATAGATAATTCTTTGGACTAAGAGAAAAAAAAATGAAGAAGAAGAAGAAGAATTAATTGAAAAAGAAAGAAGAGGGAAACGTTTTTAA
>JAYDZE010575302.1:0-11555 GCA_034509125.1 Monilaria moniliformis
GATCGAACCACGTAAAAACCCTCGTGTCTTTCTAAATTCCTCGTTCATAATCCAACCCGAAAATCCCCGTTCTATCAGTTCTTAAATTAGATATAATATAATAGGTAAATTATATTAATAAACAATTTACTCTTTCGACCATGAAGAGTCTCCAACATTCTTGGTGGCACGAGTTTTAACAAAATGTTTGATAAATATTTTTATAATAGAGGAAAAGTTACATCAAGGGTAAATAATTAAGTCATATAGGTGCTTCTATAATGGGTTATGCCTATGTTTTTTTGTGTAAATAAAGAAATATGAGTGTGTAAATTATGAAGAAGGAGTGTGAATCTTTTACCAAAAAAGAAAAGTTGCACAATATTAGTAGACACTTTTTATAAAATTGTTGCACATTTTTGATGGACTAAGAGAGTATCTATTTATACAGGTACATAATTTGGAAAAATTACTGAATAAAGTAAGTTTTGATTAGATCTCAAAACCTTGATGATCGCCCTAATGATGTGATCTAGTACTGTCCAAATGTTAGGGAACAAATAACTAAGAGTAGATTACAAGAGTTTTCAGCAGTAACAATTAACGTATTGCTGGTAGCACATGGAAGGGGTATTGATAGGGTTGTCTAAATGGATTCGGTAAATCGGTAATTACAAACCAAACCTTATCCGTAGCGGTTTTGGATTTCCATTTACTGATAATGGAAAATGGAACGGTAATGGAACTGAAAAAAAAATTAATTTTCATTTTTCGGTTACCCAAATACCGTATGATAATTACCGATTTACTGAATTTCTATCTTATATTAATATAACTTATATATGTATTATGTATATTTTAATTTTAGAATTTCTAAATTTCTAGCAAAATAAAATCCAAAAAAAATCAAAAGATAAATAAAATACAAATAATTTAATTTAACAATTAACTTTACATTTGAAAGTTCACACTACAAAAAAAAAAAAAAATTATAAGAGATCCTCAGAACCCTAGTCTCTGATCTCTACCACTCTCACTGTGCTCCCACCCTACTGCGCTGCCCACCTTACCACCAGGCATCACCCCATTCTGCATAGGGGCATCGAATGTCACAACCACTCCACAGCCGCAAGCCACAGCGCAGTCGGTCCAGTGACACTAGTCACCTACGCGACCACAACACTGGCCACCGGCAGTCCACCCAACTATCGTTCAACTCCACCCGCAATCCACCTAATCATCGCTCACTCTTCGCCCTACCTCTGAGTGAACTCAATCCTCATAAATCCCATTTTATAGTGAAAAAAAAAATTATAAAAAAATTGATAATTTTGGATTAGTGGAACATATGTTTGAGTTACTAATCGATAAACCAAATATCCATTGCGATTCAATTTTGGTAAATAGTTTTTGAGGAATTTCATATTCGGGTACCCGAAAATTCTGTAACAATTTACTGAAATCGTCCCGATCGACAACCCGAAGTACTGAAGCTTGATAATGAGACACAAAGTGCTGATGTTGAGGAAACACGAAGCCATGACTCCAGCTTTAGTTTGGGCATGCTGAAGAAATACGAAGTCAAAATATACGTTGAGTGTTTGACTTGTGTGTCAGAGAAGATCTACAAAAAATCCTGAAATTTGGCAATGAAGTTCAAGGTTGCAGATTTACAGTGGTACGATGTTGCAAGCACCGAAAGTGACCGAACAAAGTTCAACGAGACTAGTTCAAACGACAATATAGAGGAACTAATTGGTGGTTCTTCCAACAACACTATTCAGTATGCAGCCTATAAATACCAAACGAGCCAATGTTACTGAAACGCTACACAATTGAAGCTACAAGCATTCAAGCTCTCAAGCAAAAACACCACACACAAAAAGTGATTTCGAATAAAGGAATTACTTCAATTATTAAAAGATTCATTCGAACTTAATTTCTACTATAACTCAGAAATCCGTCTAACACTCCCTTAGAATTCTAGGCAATTTCTTTGTAATATTCAAAGCCTAGATCGTGCAAATTGTTCTTTTGAATAGTGCGTTCTTAGTCGGAAACCAAACCAAACCCCCTTATACTCAAACTCTGTAAAGTTTGTGTAGAAGAAGAATGTTAGAATATAGCAAGGTTCCCGCTACCGCTAGTAAAAAAGAAATCGACTAAGCTAAGTCGTAGCGTAGATAAGGTTAAATTTTGTACCAGGTTCCTTACACCCATAAGTAAGTGATAATCTAGATAGTGAATTGACTGAAAGTTCTCATTCCACGGACATAGGGGTAGTACTTTCCGAACCATGTAAAACTACTTGTATTTTTTACATTTTAATATCTTACATTACATGTTATTGAAATGTCATCACTCAGCACAAGTATACACTTCACAACATATTATTCAAGTAAACTTTCAGAAGTCGTTTACTACTAAAAGTATCTCAATCTAATGAAGTATAAAATCAGCTAAGTGTTATTTTAATGTTTTCAGTAAATGCAAGTTTAACCACCACATTTTGCACCAACTTAGTTATTAGTCAATTGATAGTTGGGTAAAGCTTTCTAGTAAAATTCATAATTACCATCAGTTGATATTAAGTCTTCATGTTGCTGAACTTTTCATCAATACTGAAACTTGGTACTATTGAATGTTACGCTACTGCTACTAATCATCAGTAAAAAAAATTAAGACTTAACAAAAAAAAATTCAATTTATCATCACCGATATATTCTCTCTCTCCTCCTCCCTCTACATCCATCTCCATCCCCACCCAATATACTAGTAGACTTGCTAGAGAATAATAAAGAGTAAATTGAATTGATAGTCAACAAAAACTTAGATTATTTATCTGTAAATATATAAATTGTAAGTCATTTATTTCATCTAATTTTACAAAAAAAAATCCACAGATAAATAAGCTTTCAATTTATGAAATTTATCACAAAATTAAGATTCTCCCTAAGGGTTTGTTTGGTAAAATAGATTTGGAATTGATTTGGAATTACAATTATATGGAATTGAATTTGAAATTATGGTATTCTAATTCAATTCCAAATTCTTTGTTTGGTAAGTCAAAAATTAAACAAGTTTTGGAATTAACTTTTGATTGAATAATTTTTTATTTATATACATTATTTAATTCTATATTATATTTCTATATATTTTAGTTGTATGTGTTGTTTGTGTGTATGTGTATGTGTCGCGTGTGTTTGTTATGTGTGTTGTCTGTCTGTGCAGTGTGTGTCTTGTATGTGCGATGTTGTCGTGTGGGATGTGTGTTTGTTGTGTGTGTAATTTTGTATGCCGTGTGTGTTGTGTGTGTTTTTGTGTGTGCAGTGTGTGTGTGCAATTTATGTATTTGCATGTAGTGTGTGTATTGAGTACAATGTGTGTGTGTGAGATTTTGTATTATGTGTTGTGTGTTTGTTGTGTGTGTGTAGTGTGTGTATTGTGTGCAATGTGTGTATGCGCGCAGTATGTGTATTGGTGTCGTGTGTATGTGTAGTGTGTGTATTGTGTGCAATGTGTGTGTGCGCGTAGTATGTGTATTGGTGTCGTGTGTGTGTAGTGTGTGTATTGTGTGAAGTATGTGCAGTGTGAGGTGTGTGTAGTGTGTATATTCGAGAGGTACTCAATTTTATATATATTTGGATTTCCAAATCCTTACTTTAACTATAGAATTAAAATTGCGAATTCCAATTCCAAATCCAAATATTTTTATAGTACCAAACAATTGATTTGGAATTGAAAGCTCCAATTCCAAATCCAAACCTCCAATTTCGTGATACCAAACGGACCCTAATTGAAATTGATTCTGAATCTATGCTAGAGTTGCCTACATGATAAATTCCAAAGAAATTGGATGATCATGTATTAGGAGATATGTATCAAGTTTTTCTATAAAAAAAAGCCCATAAGTCGTATATTGGCAAATAAAACTCTATATACATACTCTGTTTCCAAGCAAAATATATAGAGATCATTATCAGGATCATAATAATTTTACATTCCAAAAGAATTGGAGTAATCCAAATAATGTTCCATCCAAAATAAATAAACATATATATATAACGAAAATGGATGAAAAACTAGAGAGCAACCAAATAATCATTACTTGGTGAATTCGACCCGATTTATAGGTTAATTAAATCATTAATACATACTTATTTATAGGTTCAATTATGCTATTAATTGTCTGTGCATAGTATTTTTAGTTGAATTGTTTATATATAGTTATTTCCACTTGGATATTTTTATCCATTGATCAGATTCGTTTTAATTCCTACGACAAGAATAATTTAATTTCTTTATATTATTTATGCAACTCACCATAATTTGAAAAGCACATGCATGATCCAATTACCTATGAAACTTTAGCATATTTAGGATTTTTTTAGATAAACAATTGGAGGAAAATTATAAGATATCAAATTGGTACATAAGATTGAATTTGAACTGTAAATTTGCCACCCAAATTTATATATATATATCTGAAAGTACACCGAGAAATAAGTCATCGTGATTTTTTTTGCAATAAATAATTTATTAATAGGGTCGACAAACCAAATCAGAACACATTCAGACGATTAATTCAATAGTATGTTGCATGTGTAGTCCGTACACTGTATATTCTTTGATCGTATCCATATATAAATACTCAAAAATCCGCAAGCATTGGTTTCTGAGTATATTTTAATTATTATATCAAGAATTATATGCTGGACCTGAAATGAAACAGATCCTCGTGACAGCCACTCCTATTTTTCAAACTATATAAAAGGTATCGTTTCAAGTTTTTAATTTATATAATTAATTTGAAGAAATTGGCCCCGGCCCTTTTAAGGGGGTGAACAAGTTTACCCTAATCCGCTAATTTAATCTATCTTAACGAATGACAGGGGTTTGGTTAGTACTAGGCACACTAGATCCTCCATTTTAATTATATTTTATTTTAGATTAATCACATGTCACTCATGTTTTCAATTTGATTTCAATTTCAAACTATTAAGTTTTAGGTTGGTATAAAAAAGGTTCATTAATTGATGATTATAATTTATCACTTAGCTTGCTGAGTTTTAATTGATAAATAATATAAATTATTGTTAGTATTGAATATTTCATAAATAGGATATATATATTTTTCAAAGCTTCGTCTTCTAGTAATAAATGTTATAATAACTTTTGTTTTAATTACAACTTACATATACTCCAAACACACACACAACATTATAATAATATTGTTTGTTTTATAATAAATATTTTTAAAATAATAAATTTAATAATGAAAATTTAGAAAATAGAAGGCTATGAAACAAAGGAATTGAATATGTACCACCATTACAGAAAAGTAGGAAAAAAATTATTCGTGGTGCAAAAATATTGCTGAAATTTTCCCGTACTTCAACTTTTTTTTTTTTGGCCCCAAACTGCCCTAGTTCACCACTTGGCCATTTTCGCTCCACAATGCTAATCCAAGGGCATTTGTGGGCAATATATATATATATAAAAGGGGATTTGACATAATTCTTTATTTTATACTATTGGTTAATTTTACCAAACAATTCCATTCTACAGGGTTTTTTCATGCATTCCACTCAGAACATAATGGCAAGAAATTCGCAATATGATATTATTTTTAGCATATGAGGATCCTTAGATAGTTGTCGGTTACCGACCAGTCGTCGGGTGAAAACGTCCGATTTCAGGTAAAACTGTCTATGTAGGTTATTAAGATACGTGTAAAGCCGCGCTTTGGACACATGCGGATTTGATCCTCCATGTGACGTTATAAAAAAAACGTGACGTATAAGAAGGGTGTTGGGGATCAAAGGTAAGATACATATTGTTACATGCAATTGGAAACTTTGCCATCTATTGACAAGTTGGTGGGTGGGAAAGTCCAAATTAAGATACGCATGTTAACAAATTAAAAATGAAAAATAACAATAATAATAATAATATAAAAGAGAAACGTAGTTCAAATACGGGCATGAGACATTCTCATTCAAACACAAACTCTATGTGTGTTGTGTGTGTGAAAAGCGATGGTTGTTTACTCGTCTACGTAAGCCGGCAGTTTAGAAGATTGAATGGTCCATCACTTTTTGTCTTAATTCGCGTTGCCCTTTCCAAATCCCATACTTGGAAAGTTGAAAACCTTTAGCTTGTCCCAACCGAATCAAAATCTTCGATTTAAGTGTTAATCTCAGATTCTTTGTCATCTAGATAATGAAATCGTCTTCATCTAAATTTATAATTGGTATCTCATTTCCTACTTTCATATATTATTAATTGATTATTGATGATTTGAAGACATTCCAAATATGGATTAGATAATATATACTGGCCAATGACGGACCAAGATGGGGTCGGTCGGGGTTAACCGATCCCACCATCGGTCTACGAGTATGAAAATTTGTATTAAAGTCGATCGTTCGAGTTGCCGTCTACCACACGTTCGAGCTGTCGTCGAAGAGAATTGGTCTACAGCTGGATTGGGTCGAGAAAATTATAAAGAACTTGGGTTGAAATTGCAGAATTCTGACCCCACGATTAACGATTCATATATCCATCATTGAACGAGATGACTCCTAGATAGACAAGATAGTGATGATCATGTTGTATTAGATGTAAATGGGTGATGATGATGCTAATTTTTATAGGACGCAATAATCGGTAATATTTTAATTAGTTTCATATATTCTTTGTCATATAGATAATGAAATCGTTTTGACTTTAATTAGTTGTAATTTTTGTACATTACTTGATGATTCGAAAACATTCCAAATATGAATATATTATATATTATATTCTATTAGACGTAAATGGATGATGATGCCAATTTTCATGTGGCAGATTAATCGATATGTTTTTTAATAATAAACACGACATTTGGAATTATGAAATAAAAGAAAGAATGCATATGTAGTGGACCCACGAATATAGAATGACAGACATGCAGTATCTAGTATAGTTTACCAAACGTGGCATCTACGACACCCTTAATTTGCATGATCAATGCAGTATTGATCGATTTAAATACTTGGTTAAACCGCCGGTTATGCCCAAAAGTGTGAATAAACTTTGAACAATCTCTGAAAGCTCACACTATGTCAACAACAAAATCTTTGTTCCTCTCCTAAAACACAAACAAACAAAAAGGTTTAAAAAATGAAAATTAAAATTCTAATTGCTAACACCCCTATCCCTATCCTTTGATTTACACTAACCAAAAAGAAAAAAGAAAAAAAAAAGAATGAATCGATGAAGTAATAAAATATAAATGTAATTAAATACAATTAATGTGATTTAATTAATCAAGCCGGCGAATCATCCATTTTGGTATAATCCGATGAATCAAGAAATCGGTCGTTTTCATGGTCGGTTTTTCCGGTCAACTCTTTGGCCCTGCAAGCTTGGACCTCCCAATCCGTTCTGAGCAGCACAAATAGCATTGCCGCCGCGCACGACGCCTGCGCCGCCAGCAGCCCCATCCAGAGCCCCTTGAAGTCATACCCAAGGTAAAAGCTCAACATCACCGCCACCGGCATCCCCACCAAGTAAAAACACCCAAGATTAATATTCGCCCCCATCTTCGGCCGCGCCGTCCCCCTTAGCACGCCGCACCCCGTCGTCTGCGGGCAGTTTCCGAGCTCGCACAGCCCGATGATCGGCAGCACCACCGCCGTCAGCGCCAGAATTTCCCCATCGCGCGTGAACAAACTCGCCCATACATTCCTCACCGAGAACGCGAACAGCAGCGCCGCGAATCCGGTCACAAAGCTCACGCAGAGGCCGACGATGGCGGCCATCCTCGCCCTCCGCGGCTGCTCCGCCCCGAGCTCGTTGCTGACTCTCGTCGAGACGCCGAAGCTTAGAGAGGAAGGGAAAATGTAGATCAACGAAGTAGTCTGGATGAGAATCCCCATCGAGGCCACGGTGGCGCGTGGATTAACAAGGAGGCCGCAGAGGAGGATCATGATCTCGTACCACCACCACTCCAAACATACGCTGATGCAGCTAGGGATCGCCAGATTCAGAAGCGGTCCCCATTCCTTCAAACAATCCATCGAAATCCCGCCCCACGTTTTTTTATAAACCCCCGATATTGCCACGTAGGCAACGAGGGAGCTGACGAGGTTTATGTTCGTCCAGACGCTGGCCACCGCGACTCCCTTCACGCCGAGGCCGAGGACCGTGACGAGTAAGTAGTTGATGGGTATGTGGAGGAGGATTGATAGAGCGGCACAGTACGTGAGCGGCATTGTGATGGATTGGCTTCTTAAATATATGCGGAGGGGGTGGAGGAAAGACTGGGCGATGAGGTCGGGGAGGGAGAAGAGGATGTAGGACTGGGCGGCGGCGGCGATGTCGGCATCCTGACCACAGAGGAGGAGGATTTTTTGCATGTTGAGCCAGAGGAGGGCGATGGGGAGAGAGGTGAGGAGGAGGAGGAGGATTGTGCGTTGGAGGGTGAGGCCGAGGAGTTTGAAGCGTTGGGCTCCGTAGGCTTGGCCGCAGATGGGCTCCATACCCACGGCGAGGCCCGAAAGGATGGAGTAGCCGGTTATGTTGGCGAACCCCACCGCGAGGGCTCCCCCGGCTAGGGAGAGGTTGCCCAGGCGGCCGAGGAAGAGCATCGAGATCATGGACCGGGAGTAGAGGATTAGCCCCGTTAGGATCATGGGGAGGGAGATGTTTGAGATTGATTTTAGTTCCTTGAGAGCTAGTGTGAGATGGGTGTCGCATGTTGGAGCCTTGGAAACCAATGGATTCAACATTTTTTTTTTCTTCTTTTTTCTTTTTGGGTTTTTGATTTGGTGGGGATTTAGATTTTAGAGAGAGTGAGGGAGAGAGAGAGGGAGAGGGAGAGGGAGAGGGAGAGGGTGTTTTTGATGTTATTGTAAGAGGCTCCTCTACCTATATCGCAAATGGTTTCTGTCTTTTTTGGAGGAAAAAAGAAAAAACATTCGAGTTGTTAGTTGCGGCTGCGCAGTAGAGGAGAGGACGGCTTTTTTTAATAATATTAAATAGTAAAACACTGCATTCTATTGTGGTGGACTCTTGACTTATCGGTCCAAAAAAGAAACAAGCGTGTGAATTTGAAAAAAATAGTTGTAACAGACTCATCATATATCACCAATTCAACACGAGCTCCGACACGATCTTCGAGAATTTCAAATTTCAAGATAATCTTTTGAAAATTAAAATTGATCAACAACAGGATGAAAAAATAATTTGGAAAGGCCTGCTATTTCGTAATTTGTAGTTTCAGATGTTGTTGCCTTGTGTCATCACACTATTCAGCCTGCAACTCATTGTTAACATTGTTAGTTTTTTTATGTCTTGCAGGCATGAAAAACGTTTTAGACCCTTTGAAATTTCGACGTTGATTTTTCATTTCCTATCGTGTTTTAACTATTATATTTTATTTTATTTTATTATATTATGTCTATCTAACACGGAAGAAATATGCGGAAAACAAACGATTTTCAACTAAATTTACAATAATTCTAAAGTTAATATCAATGATTATCCTAAAACACAATATAAAGTATTTAAAGACCTAAAATGTATTTTTAATTCGAATAAAAATCGAAATCCCAATATATAGTAAATCGAAGCTTATCTAAAAATTAAAAGGGACGAAGAAGGACTAAAGCAATATTGGGCAGGGAAGCTCATACGTCATAGCGTCATGAGTCAGACTCGTCTCGTCATTTTTCTTCCAAAAATGTCCTATATTAACAATTTCACGAGCCCAAAGTAAAAAAAATTGTGCATTTCTAATCTTGCCGATGACCGATCTTCGCTCATTTCTTAGCATTAGTTACTTGCTCAACATAATTATATATATGTAATTTTGTATAATATATAATCTAATCGTATATGGAGAAGATATGATTTTTATGTCGATCTCGATTGTTTTTTAGAAGAAAAAAGTTGTATGGACGGTTCCATTAATGATGAATTGACTTTGACTTTCTAAGTGCAACGAACTTCTCCACCATATGGCCATGAAATTGCCAAATGGGTCGGTTTTTGTCTAGCATATTATTTTTTCCTTTTTCTGATTAATCATTAAGAAAGCTATATTAATTTGTGTATATATTAGGGACAAGGATAGCGATGGACGATGGTAGACGGTGTAAATAGGCTGATATCGAATAAAGAATGTTTGACTTAAATATGTCAATTTTGACCAAAAATTAGAGGCTCTATGTGGCATAATTTAATTACAGAGTTATGGATTCATTTAAATGTCGTGGCGCGGTATGGAAACTGCTTTATTGAACTGATTTAATCTTCATTACAACGTGTCCACTGTTAACTAACAAATGAATAACCACTCAAACATTCTCTCTGTCAGTGTGTGATTGTGTGTGTTTAGTACTCTCTTTTTCAAAAAAAAAAAAAAGGAGGCTCAAATCTCCCCTTCGAGAAGATATATTGGTGGAGTACATGTTTTTGTGATTATATATCTTAAAGTTGAATCATATAAACACTTTACAAATGGACTTTGTCGCACCAATTTTTTCTAGTGAAATTTACATTTTCAATAAACTATTGCATAAAAGCAAATTTATTTAGTGCCCACCTCAAAATAACAGCTCATTATAAAAGAAAAAAAATCCAAACATGCTCAAGGCTCCTTTATACATTACCATAAAAAGTAGTAAAAATTATAATTATGAACTTCTAACCATTTCTGTACTATCAATTATATCATGAATTATCTAAAATATTTTTTTGAAATCATGAACTATCAATTTTAATTTGCATGGCACAAAACAATGCTATTATATGCCTTAATAATTATATAAATAAATCCACACTGGAAAGAAAAATGCTGGAATAAAAACTATTAAATTTTTATTTAATACTAGAAAAATCGTCTCTTCACCAGCCCTTCTTATTGTGATTAAATCCAACATTCGTCTCGCGCCGACGACAATCCACTGCTGCCACAACCATCTCTCTGTCACGCCACTCGTGAAAACCCTAGACGAGTAGTCAACCACCGCCGCCGCTTAAAGTATCTCGATGTCACTTGTCGCAGCTCGTTGCAAGAGAGAGATAGACGAAGAAGGGCTAGAACGGATTTATAAAATTTTCAGAAATTTATATGATAATTGTCACTTTAAACTCCAAATTATTTCCGCTTTATCCTGAATTATTGAAAGTAATAGTTATAAAAATTATTTTCAGTAATTCAGGATATAATTGATAAAGCGGAAATAATTTGGAGTTTGGAGTGATAACTATCGACACTTTTCTTCAAGTACAAATTGGGTTTTTTGGATTAGTAAGGCACATTTGTGCCTTATAAGTTTTAAAAAAAAGTTTATTGCCCTTAATTACATCAATTTTGGCCATTTTCTAATTTTCTCCTAAATTTAAATTTTTTTTATCTGATTTTTCTAATGATATAAATATTGAGTTGGTATGAGAGAGAGATTAGGGAAGACATTGTAATAGAGGCTGTAAATCAATTGTATTCGGATGGATCTCTTTACACTTTGTACACCCTTTTAAAGGGTATAGGGTACTAGAACAAGGAAAGAAATAAATCTATTCTAGTA